>OY992538.1:224630726-224852290 GCA_963921195.1 Pegoplata infirma
CTAATGTTTTAGTGGTAAGTTAAATAAAAATAACTATAAAGTAATTGCAGTAATAGTAATTTGGAGTAATATTGCGGCAACATAATGAAATTTCTGATTTTTTTTTTTTTTTTGTAAAGAACTTTATTAAGGAAAACAAATTATAAATATTTAATATACATAAAACAGTTCAGGCAAAAAGTTGTTTGAATTGGGAATTTAATAAAATTTTGAAAAAAATTATGGCTCAAGGCAGAGTTTTTGTACCCAGTCGGCAAAAAAATCACACCTGACTTACTGCTGACTCTCCCTTTATAAATTTGCTGACATTTTCATATAATTTTTCAAAATGACATCAACGACATGTCAACAGTTGGTCAGCGGTTGTTTAAACGAATTGTTAGAGGCCACCGATACTGGTGGACACTACTGACCAACTGCTGACCTGTCATTGATGACATTTTGAAAAATTGTATGAAGATGTCAGCGATTTCATAAAGGGAGAGTCAGCAGTATGTCAGATGTGATTTTATTTTGCCAACTGGGTAGAGGCGACAGAAGAAAATTTTGGATATTAAATTTATAAACACAGCTGTTATAAATTAATTTTCCCAAAAATAGGAAAATTTTTTTTTTTTAAATTAAGCTTCTGATTCCGAAACTGCAATCCAAATTTTTCAAGCATGTTCCGTTTTCTTAACATTTGCGTTCGAGATATTTCCGTGAAAAAATTTTCAAACGTGAATAACTCGAAAACGGAGCATGCTAGAAAAATTTTGGATGGCAGATTTGGAATCAAGAGATCCATTTTATGGGAAATCTAGTCCTATTTTTTTGGAAAATTAATTCATAACAGCTGCGGTCATAAATTAACAGCCAGCATCTGTAACACGAAGCAAAATGCAAAATTTTTGATTTTTTTACTTTCTAACAGCGAATATCTCAAAAACGGTACGTGCTAGAAAAATTTGAATATCAGATTTGGAATCAAAATAGCAAAATCTATAAGAATCAGTATGATGTTTCACTGGAAGGTTTGTGTTGCCGAACAGTGTACTTATTTGTCAGTAACTCGAAAACAGGATCAGCTAGGATATTCGTGTTAACGATTTTTAGAGTTTTAAATAAAAAGGAATGAAATGCCATTACCCGATTTTGTCACCATTTTTACAAAACCTAAACCTGATTAAAGAGGGGTGTGCGTTTTCGATTTGAAAATTTGTTTTATTACTAATACACGGTCCTCCTACTGTTAAAAAATGTGATTTTAATTGCTCCGCAACAGAAGCCGATATTGAGAAAAAATTATATTAGCCGAAAGAATTTCTGATTTAAAACCAAAATTGACTTCCATCGCTTAACAAAATTTCGACCATCATAAAAATTTATCAATAGTGGTAGTATTTTTTGAACTCTGAGCACCTTTTTTGTGCCGAACTGTATTAAACATATTTTTTTCTAAAAAAAAAATAAATTACTTTATTATAATTTTTCATTTTACATATTTATTTTATTTGAATAGTTTGCTAAATAAAGTTTTATTTTTTAATTACATTTATTTATTAAAATGAAACACCCAAAGTTTAAACTGTCAGTTTATAGTAACGAAAATTTTTTTTGACACAATTTTATGCAAAAACAAATAAGAAAACAATTAATAAAATTATAGTCAGTCAAGACCGACCATATATGGTATCCTGGAAAATGTGTACAACACTAAGAAAATTATGTCATTAACTGTTTGTAGGTTATTTTAAAAAGTAATCAGTAAAGTTATTTTAAAAGAAAAATCATTAATTTTACTATGGATTTCTTGTTTTCTACTGTTTCTGTAGTTTAAAAATAATAATTTACTGTTATATAAATGAATCTTCTCTTACATTAAATTTCAGCAGCAAAAAAATTCTTTTATAGTTTTACTGTTTTTCTATACAAAATAAGTGAATATTCAATAGTTTTTTAATGTTTTGATTAGTCATTAAATTAACATTAAAAATTGACTGTAATATGCAATATCTAATTTTTAATGAAAAAACAGTGGAATGAGTTTTAAATAAAATTTCATTCATTTTGAGTGAATATTCACTGGAATTTACCTACATAATTCTTTGAGTGCAGGTTAAAACATGAACCGATTGCATCTATTGTTTTGTTTAAAAAAACACTCACAAACAAAATTTGAGTGAAATCGGCAGCTATTTGTTGCCAAATAAACCCCTTTAACTGAATATCGGACGAAATTTTCATATGGGGTTGGTCCTAAGACCAAAAAATGGTCCAATTATGATCCGATTTGATTAGGTATTTACCGCAGAGTGCTTTAGGTAAAAATATATTCGACTTGGCCTTATCCATGAACATCCTCCAAAATCTGAGCAAAAGAGTGAATTTCGGCCATGGTTTTTCGCGAATTTACGAGTTTAAAAACACGCTAACTTTCGAAAGCAATTCTAAAGCTGCTGGAGCTAAGCATACATATTTGCCGTATACATATTTGCCTGGCCTGGTTAGTATTAAGTTTCAGCAAAATCAGTCAAGTGTTTCAAAATTTATTAAGAAAACCGCGAATTTCAGATTGGTTTTACCTTAAATTCACATGTTGAGAAAAACTTTAAACAAGCTTTTACAGCATTAGTAAGGCAGAAAAATACACAAAGTATTGTTGTCACTAAAAATATATTTTTACACTAAAAAATAATTTAACTTCGAAAAAAAAATACACTCAAAAAAAATTTTATACTGAACAAAAAATTTAGAATTTTTTTTTTTTTTCAAAAATGACTAAATAAAAGTTTTTTACTCAAAAAAAATATTACTAATGAAAATTGTTAATTTTATTCACGTTTAAAAATTTACTATTACTTCAAAAGAGCATTGTGGACGGTATTCATGGATTCGGCCAAGTCGAATTTAACTTTTCTACTTCTTCGTTTTTAAGTGTATTTAAAATTCGTTTCCAGTTAAATTCAAAGCTTATTTTGTTTTACTTACTCTGGTTTAACAAAACTATTTTACCCCCAAAAAAAAAATTCATCCAACAGTTTGTGGAATTTATAAAAACTCAAACTTGTGCCAACACATTTCACAATATCTGAATCGGATGCTTTAAAACACCTACATTTTAAAAATAAAACAATCATATATGATAGAAAAAGATAATAAAGTCGTAATACTTAAAACGTTTCATATGTTATCCCGGCTAAAAATGAATTGTATATGAGCATATATGAACACATCTGACCATACATCATTAATTCGAAAACATATATGATCATATATGAACATATATTAAAATTGGCGCTTAACATAAATTATCATATATGATCGAACATGAGCTTGTATACATTATTTTTAGCCGGGATGCTAGAAAATTCAAAAAACCACTGACAATGAGTTTTTATGGGATAACTTTCCACACTAACAAGTACCTACTTATGTATAACAAAATGATGCTTGGTCGAATGTTTTAAAAAAACTATTTAAACAATTTTGAATTATACTACAAATATTTTCAAAAAACACTCTAATTCACAACCATGTGCTTGCCATTCTTACATAGCCATTTTAAATTTTACCTAGAAATTTACTTTATGCATTTTGTAGCATATGAAACTTTATATTAAGGACATTTTCAAACTTTGTTGTACTCGTCAGATTGTGTGGCTTTCCTAAATTTTTGTAATAAAATCATGTAAAAATATATCCTTGTTTTCATATTAGAATAAATACTTACCTGCACTTGTATTTAACTGATACTAACAACTTAACTTTGGTCCTGCTTAGGGCACCATCAAAAAAAAAAATTATTTACTTTGTGACAAGTATCATCTATAGTAGCTTGGTTGAAGAGATACTATTACTTACAAAGGTTTGGTGGTACTATTTTAGGTTATCAAAAATTTTCTGTGTATATTACACTCACTAATTTTTTATGTTTAGCTCATAAACTTTTAGGATAAAAATTCGGTACCAAATCTAAGAACACAATCAAATTTCATTTGGTGTTGCAAATTTTATTATCAACATCCTCGATAGTATAGTGGTCAGTATCCCCGCCTGTCACGCGGGAGACCGGGGTTCAATTCCCCGTCGGGGAGGTATTAACATTTTTTTAGTGTATTTTCTAATTCTTGTTTATCGTCCATTCCATGAGACATTTTTAAAAATCTGACCGAGGATCTTCCGATTTTTGTTATATTTTTCATACAGATTCTCTATGGAGCCAATTTCAAATTTCATCCATCAGGTCGAAAATATTTGAAAAACTCGCGATTTTATTCACGATTTTCGTTTTTAAAAATGTCAAAAAAATGCAAAATCTTTGTTACTTTGAGCTGCTGTATTTCCTAAACTACTTATCGCATTTTGACAATCTATGGCGCATACAAATGGTATGTAAGTCTATTTTAATATCTTATAAACTGAAAAAATATCGGTCGTTTAAAAGTGCATTTTATATGCAAATGCAGTTTTGAAGTGCATTTTGCGAAACTTTTACCCCTTTTAATTTTTTTTTAATTAGCATATTTGGAACATTTGGAATTTTTACTACCAAAAAATGTTTTCATTACAATGGACCGAGAATGTATGCTATTTTTAATATTTTTTTTTAAAAAATACTTCCTTAAGTTTTATAGCACACACAGTGGGTCCATTATTGGGAGGACATTATTTTGTAGTAAATATTGTGAAATTTTCGAATATGATAATTAAAAAAAAATTCAAAGGGGAAAAAGTTTTGAAAAATGCACTTCAAAACTGCATTTGCATTTAAAATGCATTTGTGAAACACCAACATTTTTGTGGTTATTATATGCAAGAAATGGACAAAAATACCTTTCTAATGTGCATAAAAACAATAAAATACGATTCGTACTTTTAAAAATATAACGGTTTAAAAACATGTCTTTTTACATGATTTTGGAATAATTTAAAAAATAAAAAATTTTATAAGGGAAACTTAAGGAAGTATTTTTTAGAAAAATATATAAAAAATAGCATACATTCTCGGTCCATTGTAATAAAAACATTTTTTGGTAGCAAAAATTCTAAATTTTTACCCCTCTAAAAGGGGTAAAAGTTTCGCAAAATGCACTTCAAAACTGCATTTGCATACAAAATGCACTTTTAAACCACCGATATTTTTTCAGTTTATAAGATATTAAAATAGACTTACATACCATTCGTATGCGCCATAGATTGTTAAAATGCGATAAGTAGTTTAGGAAATACAGCAGCTCAAAGTAACAAAGATTTTGCATTTTTTTGACTTTTTTAAAAACGAAAATCGTGAATAAAATCGCGATTTTTTCAAATATTTTCGATCTGATGAATGAAATTTGAAATTGGCTCCATAGAGAATCTGTATGAAAAAAATAACAAAAATCGGAAGACCCTCGGTCAAAAAATGCCTAAAATCACCAAATGTCTGGTGGAATGGACGTTATATCATTTTAGCAGGCGTTTTCTTTTTACTTGAATCTTTTAACAAAATTATTTAAAAAAATTACCTCCCCGACGGGGAATTGAACCCCGGTCTCCCGCGTGACAGGCGGGGATACTGACCACTATACTATCGAGGATGTTGATAACAAATTTTTGCAAAACCAAATTAAATTTTCGATTATAACTTATTTTAATCAACAACTTATGATCTATAAAAAATAAGCAAACAAAAACATATTAAGCCACTTCCTTTTAAAAGACTTAAAAGTTGTTGATAACATTTTTCATTGTTTTTCACTCATTTGGATTAAGATTTAACACACCCAACACCACAAAGTAAGATTATTTATAGTGGTTTTGTCCATTTGTCTGTTGTAATCTCGCTAATTTTCGAAAGACAACTTGGAAGCTGCTGAAGTTCGTCATAAATTTTATAGTTCTCATCTGATTGGTATTGGATTTAGGCAAAATCAGCCCAGAGGTTTTAAAGGTTTGAAGAAAAAACACCGGAAATTTTCCGAATTTATGTTTTCATAGTAAAAAAATTTAAGCAAAAAAAATTTTAGTCAAAAAAAATTTTGTTTAAAAAAAATTTAAGAATAAAAAAAAAAATTAAGTAAAAAAAATTTGAGTGAAAAAATTTTTGAGTACAAAAAATTTAAGCATAAAAAAATTTGAGTGAAAAAAAATGTTTGAGTAAAAACAAGTGAGAGTGTAAAATTCAGCTGTGCAGAATCTTGTATACCCTCCAACACGTTAAAAAAAACAGGGGCGTCTTTTTTTTATGGGGTGGGGGTTCGGCGGTGGGAGACAACCTTCCAACTGCAGGACCTTGAACTTCTTTTGACATAAAAATGTTTTGTTTGCTAAGCAAAAGCACAAAAAACCTATAAAAAATTACGTTTTTTCAGAGGTTGGTTTAGTTCTTAAGAGGGGAACTTTTTCCCCCTTATCCGATTTTTCCCATGTTCGAACTTAACCAGCCCAATAGCATTAGACATATTTGTGCCAAACTTCAGGTGTCTAGCTCTTTTACTTTGGACTGTATCGTGTCTTCCACAGACGGACAGACGAACAGACCGGACGGACGGACATCGCTAGAATGTCTTAGAATGGATCACTGATCAATAATATATATACTTTATGGGGTCCCAGGCCGATATTTCGATGCGTTACACACGGAATGGCAAAGTGAGTATACCACCATACTGTGGTTAGAGGGTGTACAAATTTAAGTAAAAAAATGTTTAAGCAAAAAAAAAAATTTATTTTAAAAAAATTTTGAGTGATGGTTGTGAATTTAAGAATAAAAAAATTTGAGTGAAAAAAAATTTTTGAGAAAAAAAATTTAAGTAAAAAAATGTTGGTAAAAAAAATAATTTAAATGAAAAAAAATTTTGAGTAAAAAAATTTAGGCGTAAAAAAAATTTAGCGTAAAAAAAATTAAGTTAAAAAAAAATTTGAAAAAAAAAATTGAGTGAAAAAAATTTTGAGTAAAAAAAGTTGAGTCAAAAAAAATAAGTAAAAAAAAATTTGAGTAAAATCGTGAGTAAAAAAAAATTTGATTAAAAACAAGTGAGAGTGTTAAATTCCGCTGTGCCGAATTTTTTATACCCTCCAAAATGTAAAAAAATTGTCAGGGGCGTATTTTTTTGGGGTGTGATGGGGGACAGTGGGGGACTTTAAGAGCACATTCTAATTGCGATAAATATACCAAATGTTTCATTTATTTAACAAAAATACAAAAAAACATGTAAAAAATGTGAATTTTTTCAGAGGTTGGTTTAGTTCTCAAGGGGGAACTTTTTTCCCCCTGGCCCGATTTTGCCCATTCGCGAACTTAACCTGCCAACGAACATGAGCACATATTTGTGCCAAACTTCAAGAGTCTAGCTGCTTTATTTTGGACTGCATTGTGTTATCTACAGACAGACGGACGGACGGACAACAGACGGACATTTCAAAAAAGTACATTTTTCAAAATTATATTTTCGTGAGAGAATCCTTTATTCAAAATTTCAAATTGTTATTTCCGCGAGATGATCCTAGAGTCCAAAACTCAAGTTTCGGGGACTATTTGTTCAGAAGATAAAAATTTTATTAATTTACCCTATTTCACCTTTTCCCCCCCTTGGAGACGGTACATTTTTCGAAATGTTATATTCGTGAGAGGATCCTATATTCAAAAACATATTGTCCAAAATTAAATGTTGATAACATTTTGCATTGTTTTTCACCGGTTAATTTTCCGAATTCATGTTTTCATAGTGAAAAAAAATTTAAGCAAAAAAGTTTTAGTGAAAAAAAAATTTTGAGTGAAAAAAATTTTGAGTAAAAAAAATTTAAGAATAAAAAAATTTGAATGAAAAAAAATTTTTGAGTAAAAAACAAGTGAGAGTGTTAAATTCGGCTGTGCCAAATCTTTTATACCCTCCAAAATGTAAAAAAAAAATTAAAAAAATATTTGTCAGGGAGCGTTTATTTTTTTTGGGGGGGGCGGGGTTATGTGTTTGGTGGGGGACGTTGAGAGCACCTTCTCATCGTGATAAATATACTAAATGTTTTATAAATTTAACAAAAATACAAAAAAACATGTAAAAAAGTGTATTTTTTCAGAGGTTGGTTCAGTTCTTCAAGGGTGAACTTTTTTCCCCCTGAACCGATTTTGCCCATTCACGAACTTAAACTGCCTATGAACATGAGACATATTTGTGCTAAACTTCAGGAGCCTAGCTGTTTTATTTTGGACTGCATTGTGTTATCTACAGACAGACGGACGGACATTCACAGAATGTCTTCGAATCGATCATAGATCAATAATATATACACTTTATGGGGTCCCCGACAGATATTTTGATGCGTTACAAACGGAATAACAAAGTGAGTATACCCCCATACATGTTTGGAGGGTATAAAAAGTGTATTTCTTCAGAGGTTGGTTCAGTTCTTCAAGGGGGAACTTTTTTCCCTATGGACCGATTTTGCCCATTCACGAATTTAGCCTGCCTATGAACATGAGACATGTTTGTACCAAACTTCAGGAGTCTATCTGTTTTATTTTGGACTGCATCGTGTTATCTACAGACGGACGGATGGACGGACGGACTGACAGACGGACATTCATAGAATGTCTTAGAGTAGATCATGGATCAATAATATATATACTTTATGGGGTCCCCGACCGATATTTCGATGCGTTACAAACGGAATGACAAAGTTAGTATACCCCCATACTGTAGTTGGAGGGTATAAAAAGGAGCAAAAACAAATTTTGAGTAAAAAAAAATAAGTAAAAAAAATTAGAGAAAAAAAATGTTGATAAAAAAAATTTTTGTGAAGAAAAAAATAGTTTTTCCCGAGAGAATTCTATAGTCGAAATTTCTTGTTTGTAGTTAGGTCATAAGACACAATATGTACCACATTGACCTATTTTCTCCCTTATTCACCCTGAGAATCGGAATTTTTGAAAAAGTAATTTCTTCAGAATATTACTTTCACTAAAGGATCCAAAAATTCAAGTTTCTAGGACCAATAGTTCAAATTTTACCGAATTACCCTATTATTCTCCCTTTGGCCCCCTTAAAAACTGAATTTTCAAAAAGTACATTTTTCAAAATGTTATTTCCGTGAGAGGATCCCATATTTAAAATTTCAAAATGTTATTTCCGCGAGATGATCCTAGAGTCCAAAATTCAAGTTTCGGGGACCATTTGTTCAGAAGATAAAAAACTTACCAATTTGCCCTATTTCCCCCTTTGGATACGGTACATTTTTCGAAATGTTATTTTCGTGAGAGGATCCTTTATTCAAAATGTAAATGTTTGTAGCACCAATCAAGATGTGTTGGGCACTATGAACCCCTTTCAATAATTCGGCCAAGTAGAAATATTTTTTTTTTTACATTTTCAAAAAAATCTTTGGAACAGACCTTATCTTTATATTTATCAACACTCTTAGCCATCATACTCAATACACACTCCCAAAAAAACACTATAATAGAAATTGTACTTTTTGGCATCATTTTTATTTTGGACCAAACAATATGTTATACTTGTTTTTTTGAGTTTTTAAGGATACGTATAGTATGTACTTGTATTTTAAGTAAATGTTATATGGCTGCATCATAAAGTTTAATGAAAAATTGTTTAAAGTTTATGTGTCTTTTCGTTTTATATTTCTGTTATTTTCCACCAAAACATTCTTCTACTGTTTAGAAAATGTCATAAACCACAAAGTCTTTGTTTTTCAGAGGGTGGATATTTGTTTTTTATGATCTCTCAAATTTACAAGTTATTTTTTTTTTACTTTTAAATTGCTAGTGCCAGCCAAAGCCAGCCAGTCAACCCAAGCCAGGTGACAAGAAAAACAATGTCAAATTGCTATAAACATAAAAAGTCGGTGAAATATGTTTGACGTAAAATCCTGCCATATATTATGATGTAACGTGTCATAAAATGTATATAAAGTATATAAAATATCATTCATTTGTAAAGAATTATTTTTTTACACACTTGCTAGAGAGCAATAAACTAATTTGCTATTAAAAAAATGAGGAGTTCGTATAACACTGCTGAAAATAAAAATGTTTTAAAATTTTATGAAAATATTATAAATTCTTTGTAAAAATCTTTATAATATGAGAAATACTTTAAAATAATATTTAAATTTAACGTTTTTTATTTGAACATCACCCCATCTAGTGTTGAATAGCATTACTAATTAAATTCACCTTAACGTTATCGTGGTGGTGTATTTTTATAATGATCATTACAAAGAATTCACCTCAACAGAGTTGTATTTTAATGATCTTTTTTGGAAATTCACCTTAACACTTTTGACAGGGATGAAAAGGTAAGTACTTTAGTAGTTTTTTTAGTATTTTTACTCACCAAGACTGATTTAGTACTTTTTATATACCAAACGTTTTCATACAATTGTTGCACCAATTCTAAAAAAAAATTTCCGAAAATCTAGGGACTTTCATTGGAAAAATACTTTAAAGCTTCATATAAAATACATTTTTGATATTAGTCAATCTTTAACCCTTTCCGGCGCACTACATGAAATTGGTAAAAACCAAACAAAATTTTTATTTTATATTATTAATTATAGTAATTTAATGAAAAAAATATATTCAAAAAAATTTTGTCCTTCAAGGATTCTGCGAAAGGATGTATTATGATAATCATACCACCACGCATAAAAGGTTGGTTTTATGCATAAAATTCAGTGAAACATGATTTATTTTGGTCCTAAAACATATTTTAAAATATAATTAATTCAAATTTTAAGCAACAAAATTTTAATAATAAAGTATCACACAGTTTTGTAGACGACAATTAATAAATTTTGGGAAACACTTTTGACACTTCACTGACGCACTTTTTTTGCCAATACAAAACATCTCTTAATAATTCTTTCTCTCACTTGATATAATTTTTTTTTAAATAATACGAGCTCAAAATAACATATTTAATCGATATTTAAATAAAACTAGCGCGTACCAAATTTATAAAAAAAAATAATGAATAAGTGGTATGGTTTTCATACCACCGCCCCGGAAAGAGTTAATGGGGATTTCTAAAAACAAATGAATAAGGATCAGTGATGCCAACTAAGTGCTTTTGGCACTATTAATGGTGCTTTTTTGATGCCTTAAAACACTTTTTTAGTGTTTTTTTACGCTTTTTTAAGCTAGAAATTGTGATTTTTAGTGATCTTTTTCAATTTTAAAGTGCTTTTTGCTCTCAAAAAGTTGGCATCACTGATAAGGATGTCAACAGTTTACGAACTTTATATCGAATATATTTTTTTAGTACAGTCGAGTGCAAAAAAGTACTTTTTTCAAAGTTCCGATTTTCCATCTCTGACATTATATTCAACATTACATATTCACCACCCAATCAATTTTAATGTGTTAGTTTTTCTGCCTAATATGTGAGAAAAGATAATTACCACTAGATTTCATATATCCCATATGGTCTAGTGGCTAGGATATCTGGCTTTCACCCAGAAGGCCCGGGTTCGATTCCCGGTATGGGAAATTTTTTTTATTTTTTTTTAATTACACTGTGCAACAAGAAAAATGAGCCTCAATGGCTTCAACGCCATATGAAAGTAGACCATCAAATGGACAAAATCACCAAAGGGTTTTGCAAAGTCAGTTCGGATTTCTTTTTTATAGCCCACTGAAGTTTTTATTTTTTTATCAAAGGCGTTTGGAAAACGTCAAAAATACTATAATAAGCACACATCTGAGCTTCAAAATATGATTTGATGTCTTCAGTGAAATTTTATAGCGATTCTTTTCCTAGAACATTTTAACCCTCTAACTGCCATTTTAAGGGGTCATTTTAGTCCTTTTTCGAAAACTAAACACAGAAGTCTAATAAAACGTCCATTTAGAGGGTTAAAATGTTCTACAAATATTTTCCTCATAAAATTTCACTAGGGGTTGTCAAATGTTCAAAGTTTGTGCGACATGCGCAAAGTGCTTAAAAAGGGTCAAGTATAAATAATCAATGTTTGTTATTTTTTTTTTTTACCAAAGCAGTGTTAAAAAATATCGACAAAAAACAGTGCAAATATACTTTTGAGCTAAAAATGACATTCTGATAAATTATAAAATTTGATGATGATTCTTTTCTTTGACCAAATTAACCCTCTAGCTCCCGTTTTAAACGGTCATTTTTGTCCTTTTTTGAAAGAAATACAAAAAAGTCTATAAAAAAAGGCAGTTAAGGGTTAAAATGTTTTACAAATATTTTCTGCATCAAATTTTACTAGGTCACGTCTAAGACAGAAAGTTCGTCCAGCATATAGAAAACGCTTAAAAATTTTAAAGTATTAAATTTTTTTTTTTTTGTATTTTTTGGGCCGAAATAAAAAAAAAAAAACAGGTAACAAAGTTAAATTCGACTTTGTCGAATGTATTAATACCATCCACGATGTAAAAAAGTTTATTTGCAATAAAAAACAAAAAAAAAAAAATCCGCGAAAAAAAATTTTTGGTAAAAAAAAATTCGACAAAAATGTTTTTTTTTTTTAAATATGGTTGTACTTGTTTAAATACCATTCGGTGATTCCGCCGAATTTAAGCATTTTACATTTGACAAAGTCGAATTTAACTTTGTTATTGGTTTTTTTTTTTTTATTTCGGCCCAAAAAAAAATGTAAAAAAAAAATTGAATACTTTAAAATTTTTAAGCATTTTCTATATGCTGGATGAACTTTCGGTCTTACAAGGGAAGTCTCCCTAGTGACAGCCGCGGATCTTTATGGAATTGGTTTTATTTTCTAGAGCAGAAATAATAAAGGAACACGTATTTTTTTTAGCGGCCAAAATTCATATTTAGGGGGTAAAAAGGATGGGGGAAGACATGGCCATTTTTCAGTTTTTTTCGTTTATCTCCTATATTATGCAAAGAAACCTAGTCATGTTTCATACCAAATGAAAGGTCTATGGAAAACCTATCTACGTGTGCTAAGAACGTGCCCAAACATGTACAAATTTTTGTCATATTGAGTAAAATACCCTAATTTTAGGACATTTTTGTTAATAAGTCGAAAAATATTCACTTTTTTCGACTTATTAACAAAAATGTGGTATCAGACCTTTAGTCTGATACCACACATGCCTAAATTAATTTTGTTTAAATAGGCGTAAATCGTAAAAAAATTAAAAAAGGTAAATTTCCCCCATACAAATCGACCCCCCCTAAAAATGAGTTTGGGCCGCTAAAAAAAATACGTGTCGAGATAATTTTCGTTCTTAACAACATATTCAAATTTCATGAAGATCGGAGGGTGACACCAGGGAGACTTCTCTTGTTAGACGTGCCCTAGTAAAATTTGATGCAGTAAATATTTGTAAAACATTTTAACCCTTTAACTGCCTTTTTTATAGACTTTTTTGTATTTCTTTTAAAAAAGGACAAAAATTACCCTTTAAAACGGGAGCTAGAGGGTTAATTTGTTCAAAGAAAAGAATCATGATCAAATTTTACAAAACACTTCAGAATGTCATTTTTAGCTCAAAAGTATATTTTCACTCTTTTTTGTCGATATTTTTTAACACTGCTTTGGTAAAAAAAAAATAACAAACATTCATTATTAATATTTGACCCTTTTTAAGCACTTTGCGCATGTCGCACAAACTTTGAACATTTGACAACCCCCAGTGAAATTTTATGAGGAAAATATTCGTAGAACATTTTAACCCTCTAAATGGTCGTTTTATTAGACTTCTGTGTTTAGTTTTTGAAAAAGGACTAAAATGACCCCTTAAAATGGCAGTTAGAGGGTTAAAATGTTCTAAGAAAAGAACCGCCATAAAATTTCACTGAAAACATCAAATCATATTTTGAAGCTCAGAAGTGTTCTTATTATAGTATTTTTGACGTTTTCCAAACGCCTTTAATAAAAAAATAAAAACTTCAGTGGGCTATAAAAAAGAAATCCGAACTGACTTTGCAAAACCCTTTGGTGATTTTGTCCATTTGATGGTCTACTTTCATATGGCGTTGAAGGCATTTAGGCTCAATGCGATGACCCAAAATTTGCTGCACAGTGTTATTCTTTACTCATAAATTGGATCTCCTGATTCCAAAACTGCTATCTAAATTTTTCTAACATGTTCCGTTTTCGAGATATTCAAAATTTTCGCGTAGAAAAATGTTTAAATGCGAAAATCTCCAAAACGATACAAGCTAATAATTTTGGATTGCAGTTTTGGAACCAGGAGGTCCATTTTATATGATATTAAGTTATATTTTTGGAAGAATCTGTAACTGTGGAATAAAAGTGCGAAATTATTATTTTTTTTTTAGTTTTTAACAAAGAATATCTCAAAAATGGTACATGCTAGAAAAAATTTGATGGCAGATTTTAATTCAGGAGAACAAAATCTATCTATAAGAATCACATGGGTATTTTACTGGTCTCTTTTTGTTTGTCGAACAGTGTAATTATTTAGCAATAACTCAAAAACATGATCAGCTAGAATTTTCGTGTTAACGATTTTTAAAATTCAAAATAAAGAGGAGCGAAATTCCATTTTCCGATTTTGTCACATTTTAACACAACCCAAACTTGCATGAAGAGGGGTGTGAGAACTTGATACATGTTTCCTTCAGAAAATCTATTAGTTATGTCGAATTTTTCTCTATTATATCGTGTCTATATTAGCAACAACCATTACCGCCATCACGATGGCAATTCAACATTTGACGTTTGTAAACGCCAAAGTCGATAGTATGTAATGGTTGTCAATTTCATTTTGACACTTGATTGCGAGCAATATATGGTTGATCAGGTGCTCTACCATTAATTGTAAACCATCATTGTATTCAGATACAAAAGGCTGTCTACACTAGCAATGTAAGCGTTTACAATCGATTTTGACTAACACGGTGTTATTTGTTAAATATAAAAATAATATAAAAAAAATATGTGCCTCCCCGACGGGGAATTGAACCCCGGTCTCCCGCGTGACAGGCGGGGATACTGACCACTATACTATCGAGGATGTTGCAGCAACATGAGTAAAATCATTTCATAAATTATACAATAAATTGATGTTTAAAATTTTCGTAAAATATGAGATAAAACCTTGATTTTATACATGACATAGAAAACAAAAACTAAGTAGAACAAAAATTTACCTTGAACTTGATATATAACCTTGATAACGGCCTAGAAATTTAAGAAAAATATTAAAATTGTTGGTGCTATAAAAAGTTGATAAACCACTATCATTAAGAAGTTCCCAAATTTATTTTGAGATACAAATTTTTCACACGAATCTGAATTTCTGTTTCTAGAATTTCTTAAATGTTAAAATTGTCGGTGTTGCTTAGTTAAAAAAATTTGTTTCTCAACATCTCCCCGACGGGGAATTGAACCCCGGTCTCCCGCGTGACAGGCGGGGATACTGACCACTATACTATCGAGGATGTTGCAGCAATATAAGTTAAAGCATTTGATAAATGATACAGACAATTTATAATTTTTAAAAAAATATGTGATAAAATTTTTAATATTATATGTACGACATAGAAAACCTAAATAGAACAATAATTTACCTTGAACTTGATATATAACCTTGATAACGGCCTAGAAATTTAAGAAAAATTAAGAAATTTGCTGGTGCAAAAAATTTTTTAATACCACCGTCGTCACCATCATTAAGAAGTTACCAAATTATTTGAAGTTAAGGTGGAAGTACATAGGGGTGCGTTGCGTCCGATACGTTCTCACCTCTGTCTGCTTTCTATGCGTTGAAAACTTTAAGTTACATAGAAAGCGCGTTGAATGCGGCAGCTTTTCATAAATACCTTGCTAAATCTTCATGTTTTTGCATTAAAATTGATTTATTTTTATTTAGGAAAATTATACTTTGAATATTTTTTAAGTTTTTGTATAAATTTATTAAAAAAATATTGTTTATTTTAAAACGAAAACAACACAAAAGAAAATTGTCAAAAAAATTTTCAAGACGCAAAGAGAGGTGAATATTTTTAAAATTTTTTGAGTTCTATGCGTTTTGAACTTTTGTATTGTAACTTGCTTCATTCATTTATACAGTTTTAACTTTTTGACAACCGGACGCAAAGCAAGTTTGTTCCTATGTACTTCCACCTTAACCACTATACTATCGAGGATGTTGCTATATAGGTGTTTAAATCGTTACTTAAATCGTTACTTACTTAAATCGTTACTTAATAAAAAAATCATAAAATTGAATTATAATTGAGCTCCTTACTTTAAGTAACTTTTCCTGCATTTTTTTTTTAGTAATTTATCATAATATGACATCATTTTGCATCAGTTTTTAAAAAATTGATATAACACAGCTCAACAAGAAAATGCGTATTGAATTCTGGTTAGTGATTTGGATAATGTCTGTTGAGCTGATTCCAAATCCGGATCCCAAATTTGTCTATCACGTCAGGATTTTAAGTAATTCGCGGTTAAAGTGCCGAAAAAGGGCATTTTTGACCCTTTTTAAAAGCTTATAAAATAAGATCCTGACATGCAAATGACTTGGTATCAAGCTCATTCGAAAGCCTGTAATTTTCTCTTAAAGATAAGATAAAATGTTCTAAAAATTTAATTTTCTAAAATGGTAAAAAAATCATTAGCAAAAAACCTTCCATTTTTTCAATATTTAGTTTATTTACACAGTGTTTTTTAACAAATTTCCACACAAATTCATACGTAAATTTTAGATTTAAAGCACTTGTGGATAATGATTTTTTTACCATTTTAGAAAATTAAATTCCAAGAAGATTTGATCTTGTCTGAAAGAGAAAATTACACACTTTCGAATGAGCTTGATACCAAGTCATTTGCATGTCAGGATCTTATTTTATAGGCGTTCAAAAATGGTCAAAATGGGAATTTTTTGACACTTTAACCGCGATTTTCTCAAAATTGTGACGTGATAGAAAAATTTTAGTGACCGTTTTGGAATCGGGGCACCAAACCCTATCAACTTTTTTTGGTTTCATCCAAAACGCAGCGACAAACCTCAGATTTGTAGAGCGGTGTAATTGTTTACCAAAAACTGAAAAAAACAACATTAATTTCTGTGGCAACTGCCATTAATATGTAATATGACTTTTATGTCTCTAGTGTAAAAATTGTAACTGAATCAACACACTACAGACGGATAGAGAGACAGACTTTAATAATATTCCTATAATAAAATATATTTCGGTATACACACATTGAAATCTAGGTAATTTAAAACCGCATACATATCCGCATTTTTATTAATGTTTAAGGATAAAACTCATCTACTATTTAAATATGACGCAGTGCAGCATAAAATACAGAAACAATATGGCCACAGAAAAAAAATTTAGTCTTATTAAATATTTAAAAACAAATAAAACAAGGATATGAGTTGAAACACCTCAATTCAACCGAAAAAAGTAGCATTTTTGACCTTACCCCTTTCGAATTTGATGAAACTTGGAATATTGTTGGGTCCTTACAAAAAAATCATAGTGCCAAAATTTTGGACTTCTGGTACTTTTTCTTCCCGAGATATGGGGTCTTGAAAATTGGCAAAATCGTATATATTTGACAAAAGTGTTCTGAGATAAATAAAGATAACTCGAAAAGTAATTACAATACACGTCTCAGTCAGGTCACAAATAATAGGTAATAAGACAGCCTTTAAAATGGCATTCCCCAAGATTTTTTTTGAAAAAGGTCAAAGGTCATTGGTTTTAACCTTAATTTTTGGAGAGCTATATCTCAAAAAACGATATTTTTAAAATTTTGGAAAAAATATATGTGATTAAGAATCATCTATACTACTTAAGTTTAAATTTTCAGGATGGAGACTTCATTGGAAGTTTTTATATTAATAGAAACGTTATGACAGGAAAGAAAAAGTGGTGTAATTTCCCTTAGAAAAAAATATTTTTTTTGTGTCTTTGAAATTCTGGTACCAAAATTCATTTTTCTAAATGTTTTTGACGTGCTGAGTCCAAATATGACCTCTGAACTGGCCTATCGCTATTAGTTTTCGAGATATCTGCACATAAATATGTGAAAACTGCTAAAATGCTATTGCTGTGTTATTTTTGAAAATTTAGGTGCATATATCTTGAAAAGTAATAGCGATAGATCAGTTCAAAGGTCATATTTGGACTCAGCACGTCAAAAACATTCAGAAAATTTAATTTTGGTACCAGAATTTCAAAGACAAAAAAAAAATATTTTTTTTCTAAGGGAAATTACACCACTTTTTCTTTCCTGTCATAATGTTTTTATTAATATAAAAAGTTCCAATGAAGTCTCCATCCTGAAAATTTAAACTTAAGTAGTATAGATGATTCTTAATCACATATATTTTTTCCAAAATTTTAAAAATATCGTTTTTTGAGATATAGCTCTCCAAAAATTAAGATTAAAACCAATGACCTTTGACCTTTTTAAAAAAAAATCTTGGAGAATGCTATTTTAAAGGCTGTTTCATTACCTATTGTTTGCAACCTAACAGATACCTGTATTGTTATTACTTTTCGAGTTATCTTTATTTATCTCAGAACACTTTTGTCAAATATATACGATTTTGTTAATTTTCGAGACCGCATATCTCGAATACTGGAATGACCAGAAGCCTGAAAAATTGGCAAAATCTCTTTTTTGTTAAAGTGAACATCAGTATTTAATTTCATTAAATTTGGAGGGGGTGCGGTCAACTCCTCGGTTGAATTGAGGTGTTTTAGCTCATATGTATTAAAAATGTTATATGATTAGGCTTGCCAGATCGAAAACAGTAAAAGGCTTGACATTTTGAAAAAGCGTTTTTTGACATTTTGAAAATTAAGCTTGGTTATACTTGCATGGCATTAAAAATATTAGTATTTAAATTTTGACCAAAATTTTGAAGATGTTTTGAACATTTTTTTTTGTATGAATAAGATTTTTGTGAGTGTAAGTCAACGTGATTGTGAATGATCGTGAGTGAGTCACCCTTCTCTACTTTATATGAGGCTACAAGTGAAACCAATTTTAGAGGATAATGACATTCTTCTAACTACAAAATGAAATTTTATAATAGAAATTAGCTGTGTTGCCAAATTTCATTTTATATTCCAAAAGTTTTTTGCAACATCCTCGATAGTATAGTGGTCAGTATCCCCGCCTGTCACGCGGGAGACCGGGGTTCAATTCCCCGTCGGGGAGATATCATAATTTTTTGGGGTTTTTTTAAGTATTTCAGATAAAAGGAACTACCAGCAGCAAAAATAAACATCTCCCCGACGGGGAATTGAACCCCGGTCTCCCGCGTGACAGGCGGGGATACTGACCACTATACTATCGAGGATGTTGCTAAAAACTTTTTTTAAACAGTTGTATTTGTTGTTTAAAATAAAGTCCTTATTCTAAATAAAACTAATGGATTTTTGCCAAAACATTTTTAAGAACAAATAAACATTGATATGGTTTTTTATTGATATCAGCAGTTATATGTTTAAATCTTAACTTTGCTGTGTTGCCAAATTTTATTTCATATTGCAAATTTTATTAGCAACATCCTCGATAGTATAGTGGTCAGTATCCCCGCCTGTCACGCGGGAGACCGGGGTTCAATTCCCCGTCGGGGAGATGTCATATTTTTTTTTGGACAATAATGATTTAGAGGTTTGAAAGTCTTTTAAAATAAATAAATTTTTTATAAAAATGTTTAAAAAGTAATACATCTCCCCGACGGGGAATTGAACCCCGGTCTCCCGCGTGATAGGCGGGGATACTGACCACTATACTATCGAGGATGTTGTTAAACGGTTTATTTAGATCAAATGTGATTGTGCAAACTTTAATAAAAACAGATAGTTCTTCTACGAAAATTGATGTTGTAAAGTTTGTCATAATAATCCTCGATAGTATAGTGGTCAGTATCCCCGCCTGTCACGCGGGAGACCAGGGTTCAGTTCCCCGTCGGGAAGATGCTTGTTTATGTTTCTAAAAAAACTACGATAGAAAATGATTTTTTCTAGAAAGTCAGAAACCTTAAGCAAAGCTGCCCAACCAACAAAAGAAAGATATCGAGGGACTCACACTGATCTCCTTAATGATAGTAGGAACTACTGATCATATCGTGGATATTAGTAAAAATTTTAGGCAACATAAAGTGAAATTTTAGAACATAACAAAGCCCATTCTTTTAATATAAATGATACATTTCTTGAAGCTCTAATTATTTCTGATTATTTTTTCAGTAAACTACAAGATTTTGTAATAATCTCCTTTAAAAATCTTTAAGTATTACTTGTGATTTTGTTGTAATCCATATAAATTCTCATACCAAAACTTTCGATGTCCATTTTTTTATTACATTTTTTGGGTTATTTTACTTTGAGCCAACACTTAGGGGATGTCCCCTACCAATGCCATGCATTATGTTAGTATTAGGAAAATAGGTTATGGGGAGAAGAGTAGTGTTTGTGGACATTTAATTGGAATTTTTCCAAATTGTATTTGACTGGGAAGACATTTGCGGGAGTTTAATCAACATATGGGTAGTTCGACCGATAAACAAATTTTCTCTTTAATGGACAGTCGACAACGAACGGATGTGATCTGCTGGAATGGCAAGTACTACGGGTATGCACCCTCGTCTCTGCAATAAGTTTCGCCTGAACAGTTACCTGAACAGTTTCGCCTGAACAGTTGTCATTGATGAGCTTCATAGATAGACCTTGAAACATATGTCCAGATATGGGAGTTTAATTTCATTTTCGGTCGAATATAGGCGGTATTAATATCGAAGAGATCAGATGGAGTGAAGTAATACTTACAGCGTTTCAAGAAACCAAGACACTTGTTCTTTCGGCACTTAAAAAACATATTGGTTCCAACAAACATCACATTAAATGTTCATGCCATAAACATCAAGGGTGTCTGATTCCTCAATAGCTATAGCACCCATGGTAAATCGAGTGCAAGATAGTGCAGGGCACTGACAAAGATAATGGAATGAATCTGATAATGGAATGAATCTTTGTCAGTGCCTTGCACTATCTTGCACTCGATTTAATTGATTTGGCTTTTACTTCTTTCAGGATCTGGAGGAACTTAGAGATGTCAGCCCATGGAAGATGCTTAATTAGGCTAAGTAAACTCGATGAAACTTATGTGGAGACATAAATCATTACTGGACAGGAAGTCAGAAGTGAATTATGATTAATATGGAGAGCAGCCAACAACAATCCCACAACCCTCCCGCCTCTTCGAGGTATCACTTTGGATCAGGAACTGGTCTTGTGGATATTACGTCAACCTCTTAACCTAACCCATGGATACTCAAGATGCTGATTCCACAATTCGTCTGTGGGTCAACATAAAACATTGGGTCTAATGAACACTAAAATCTACCCTCTTCGCAAGATCCCATTCGGGGACTGCTAAAAGGTCATGATTGAGTGCATCATTCATGTTCTGCTTCATAGCTTCAAAGTCATTAAGGCTTGGTCTATGGTTAAAGGAAAATAAATGACAAATGTTGCTGTCATCTGCAAAAGAAATGTTAGGATTGAAAGTTTGGCTAAAAAGGTCGTTTAGAAAAATAAGAAAAAGTGTAGGACAAAGAACAGAACCCTTCGGAACCATGAATTTAACCGAACTCATACGATGAGAACCCATCCATAACAACACTTATATTACGATCTCTGAGTAAGCTCGATATTAATCGAAAGAAATCACTACCGATACCAAACGCAATAAGCTTCGAAATGAGTGCACCGTGCCACACAGGATCGAACGCCTTATCTAGAGCAATCACTTTGCTTTTACCAAATTGATGAATAGAACGACTCCAACGTTCCAACACGAAGGCTAAATGACTTCTACGAAAGCCATACTGTCAATCGGACAAAAGTAAATTGGACTCTAGATGATTTGCAAGGTGGTGATTATCCATACTCTCCATCACCTTGGAGAGCGTACAGCTAATTGCTATTGGGCGGTAATTCTCCGGGTTCGTAGCGTCACCTTTTTTGGGAATTGGCTGGACGTTGGCCACCTTCCAACTTAAGGGATAAACTCCAACCCGATTTGTTAATTGACGAGAAAGCGACATTCACACCGTTTTATCACCAATGGCGTTATACTATCCCGCCACGGAGACTTATTTATGTTAAGATCTTTAAGAACCTTTTGCTGTTAAAACGTGCTCGAAAAAATATGTTGGACATAGTACAGGATACCCTTTCGAGTTCGGGCAGTGGATGATTGCTTTTCGACAAGTATGCGTTTCTTGCAAACATTTTAGCTTTATCAAACGGGTCCGTGAATATTTGGTCATTCATTATAAGGGGTGGAATGGGCGAACTAATATTATTGTTTACCCTTTGAACGAATGACCAAAAGATCTTACTACCCCGCGGAACAGCAGGGACCTTAGCGTATGCGTTGTTCGTAGAAAAGCTTTTCAGGTCTGAGTACTATGGCACATTCGTTCCTCGCCTGTTTGCGTAACGCGTCAGTGACTGTGTTTTTGTCATTTCGTCACTTACTGAACGTATCCTCTCTGGATCTAACTACAAAGTGTCACTTCTTTTGAACTTTTGTTTAACACTTACATCATTTTGGCAATAATGGCTTGATATATTTCCATAATACAGCTATCCTTTTATATGTTTAAGTGTTACTTTGGTTGTATTCTTACCACTTTTAATCGTATACAGTTCTCCAACTCATTATTTTGTGTTTGTGGTTAAAAATTTCCACATTTACTTCATTTGTTCAGTATTGTTTTCAACTCATATTCACAGTTTTGTAAGTTTGTTTTGTTTATTTTTTATAATATTTAAAAAAACACCCAAGGGGTTGGTCGCATGTTCTTGTAAAAGATACCAGACACATAAATTTTGCGTAACTCCCTAAACTGCAAAATAAAAAGACATAAACGTTGTTAATACCACTCAATTTTTACCAAAACTACTTTACCAAATTCCCCTTCAGAAAAAGGATTCAAAACTATTGTAAAACGAGAAAAAAAGTTAGGCATAAATTAGCCAAAGAACCTGGTTAAAAAAAAATTTTTAGGTTTGCCATATATGAATTTTAAAGATAACTTCCACTTTTTTCCATATTAATTCGTGTGACCAACCCTTTTTTACATATGATTTGTATTTCCAATGATAAATGGGGTTGGTTCAATAATGTCAAAATATTGTCGTTTATTGTGAAATCAATAAATTCAATTTAATCCAAAAAAAAAATGTTACTTGTTCTTTTTATTTTCGATTCAAACATGTGCATTTAAATGTTGCTTTTTTTAGCACTTATAAAAAATTTACACAGCTGTTGGAATCATTTAAAGCTAATTTGTTTGGTGGTTTTTTATAATAGCTAAACAAATTAGCTTTAGAGCACGAGAAAAAAAATTCTAACAGATGATCAAATTTATTTAAAAATTTATCTATGTTATAGAACCAGTGTTGCCATATATCAAGATTTCCCTTTTTTTGCAAGTTTTTTGAGGTGCTAAAAAGATTTCAAGATTTTTTCTAAAAAAATAAGTTTTTTGGAAAATAATAAAGTTTTTTCAAGTTTTTCTTAATTAGTTAAAAAATACAAAAAGCATAATTTTTTTTTGTAAATACCCAAAATATTGGTCGTAGACTAAGCTTTTAGTATACCGACCGATTCAGAATCACTATCTGATTTGACTTAGCGTGTCCGTCCTTCAGTCTATGTAAACGGTTACAATTAAATACGTCTTTATTCTATGAAAATATGAGATATTCGATTACAATTTTGTTTTTAGCTTGATAACCTTATTAAATCCATTTAAAATCAGATCATTCTTTGACTTGGTCGCCATATGAAAATTCCACACGATATTCACTTAAATCTGTAAGTTGCCAACATAGAAAAATTCTTCTGTTAAATTGTTGCACTAATAAAAGATTTTACCACATATAGATCCAATCCGTCATATATTGTCGAGCATGCACCGGTGTTTGATATTTGCTTACTGTGTACAATTTTCTGAGCCTTCATAAGTTATGACTCTTTCAAGGGTCCAAAAAATTAATAGAACGCTCGACATTTGGATTCCTGAAAGATTCATGTTTGACTCTTAATTCTGGATATGTAAAAAATTAAATTCAAAATTTGAACATTCATAAAAGAGTCAGGAAAGAATACGAACATATATTTTTCAGAATCTTTTATGAGTCATATAAGGCTCCTGTAGGTTAGTTGGTAGCATGCTAGCCTATGAAACAGGGGGTCGTGGGTTCGATTCCCACTAAACCCTTGGTCGATTTCGATACAACGAGACGGTCATTTTAACCAGTTCTCGGTTAGGTTTAATTAATTATTACAAATGATTTGTAATTAAATTGAGAAAACTAAATAAAAACTGATCGTTGGATAAAAATTATTATTATGATATTATAAGAGCGCTAAGAAAAAGGGATTATGTTTTCTGAACGTCTAACAATAAGAACTCTTTTATGAGTCTTTTCGAGCTCCAAATGAACGCTTGGTTGTGTTTTTTATTATTTTTTTTACGCTTGATATAAAAAATGAATTGAAAATACATAATGAAAATACATACTGTATTAATTTTTAATTTTTTCAATACTTTTGTAAAAAAAAGATTTTTTCACAAAAAAAAAGATTTTTTTTTCAGAAATAAAAAGTTTTTTCAAAAAAATATATGGCAACACTGTATAGAACAAACAATAAAAGATTGTTAAAGATGTTATATCAACATGTTGCCAAATTTCAAAAAAAGAAATTTGCTGATTTAGCAACATCCTCGATAGTATAGTGGTCAGTATCCCCGCCTGTCACGCGGGAGACCGGGGTTCAATTCCCCGTCGGGGAGACCAAAAATGTTTTTTTTTTTAAATACATTTTTTTGTTTAAATGAAAGGTGAAATTCGGCAATGATTCATTGTTAGAACATATAAAAATGATTTAAAAAATAATTATCAACATATTGCCAAATTTCAAATATGAAAATTGCTGTCTTAGCAACATCCTCGATAGTATAGTGGTCAGTATCCCCGCCTGTCACGCGGGAGACCGGGGTTCAATTCCCCGTCGGGGAGATCAATTTTTTTTTAATGGATAATTTTTTTTTTTTTTTATGGAAGGTGAAATTTGGCAATATTTTCTTTTAAGAACAAATAGTAAAATATTTTAAAGAAAATTAGCAACATGTTGCCGAATTGCTGACTAAGCAACATCCTCGATAGTATAGTGGTCAGTATCCCCGCCTGTCACGCGGGAGACCGGGGTTCAATTCCCCGTCGGGGAGATCAAATTTATTTTAATGGATAATTTTTTTTTTAACTGGAAAAAGAAATTTGACAATATTTAATTTTTGATATTTTTTCTGTAAACTTAATGTTATGTTACCAAATTATAAATGTTGCTTCAACATCCTCGATAGTATAGTGGTCAGTATCCCCGCCTGTCACGCGGGAGACCGGGGTTCAATTCCCCGTCGGGGAGATACATTTTTTATGAGTTTCTATTTTTTACTAACATAAAAGGTATCCCATGACTTACAATTCAATTGCTCTGCAATTTATATACATTAGAGTTAATTTTGAAAATTTTATCTGCGGGTATCATAATTTTTTTGAAGGATTAGGGAAGCTAAAATGTATGCCGATATTTTTTTGGAAAAATGTTCTTTTCTTGGGGTGGTTCAACGCATATGAAAACTCGGATTTTGTGCTGATTTTTCTGCAGAGCAAAAACTGTGAATATGTCGCAAATCTGTTTCACCAGTCGATTCTGCAGCAAAAAATAATACCAATGGTCGTTTTTGAACTCTTTAAAAAAGTTCCAAAAACCCACTAAAGAGAGCGAAAATATAAGATTTTTCAATTTCATTTTTTAATTAATTTAATAATGCATGATTAAAGGATATTTCCAGGTTAACAAAATGGTACCAAAACTTTCGTTCTATCACAACCTGTTAAAAAAAATTATCTAAAACACTTTTTTTGAGAACTTTGACCTCAATTTTCTCGAAAACATGGCATGATAGAAAAATTTGAAAATTATATTCAGAATCAGTATTGAAATGTTAATCAAAAACGAGTGGCACGATCCCAGAACATCATACAAAAGTACCACAAAAATGCTCTCAATAATGCAAAAAAATGCGATTTCTGTGAAATTTGACCTCAATTTTCTCAAAAACCTGGCGTTATGGAAAATTTTTGAAACCAGATTATGGAAAATTTTTGAAACCAGATTTGGAATGAGCATTAAGAGGTTAATCAAAAACGAGTGTTCAAATCGCTGACCCATCCAAAAAATTTTCAAATGTCGGTCAGTGTTTTATAATTTTGTTTTATAAAAAAAAACTTTAAAGCCTTATAACATTTTAATGGGTTGTGATTAGTGTTTGGGGTCCGGGAATTCCCGGGTCGGATTTCCCGGGAATTCCCGGGAAAAGACTGACGGGAATTCCCGAGAATTTTTTTGATTTTTCCCGGGAAATCCGGGAAAATTTTAATATTTTTTTTACATACAGGTATAACTACATTTGCTATTTTTTGTATTTTTTCTATTTGGAAGAACAGTGCAAATATATAATTATAGGAAAACTGACCAAGTGTAAAAAGTATGGCAATATCATGAAAAAAATTAAAAAGTCAAAAAATATACGTCGGATAATAATAATTTTGTTAAGACTGTCAAAAAATACAAAAATTTTGAACCTAGAATTTACATATCCAAAACAAATATTAAAAATGCTGCCAACTATATTAGTTCTTGCACGAACAACGCAATTTAAAATTTTTTGCGATTTTAAGCTATTTCCTGCGATTTTTTGTGGAAAAAAGCTGCAATATTTTTTTTGTTTTTTTTTTTAATGTATTTCAGGATTTTTCACTTTTATTATTTGATTTTTTATGTTTTAATTAATTCTTTATCTGTAATAAAACAGTTTTTAATAAAAAGTTGGTCAAATTTTAATGTTTTTTATGATTTATATTTATATTCCCGGGAATCCCGGGAAATAAATTATTTTTTCCCGTTTCCCGGGAAATTGAAAAGTCGGGAATTCCCAAACACTAGTTGTGATAGAAAGGTGCTTTTTGTACTATTTTTTTTAGCAAAAATTGCCTCATCATCGTGCATAACTAAAAAAATAATTTAAATTTTGTTTTAAGAAAATCGATATTTCCGCCTTTGCTGTGGATTTTTGGTTCTTTTTTTAAGAGTTCAAAAAACTGCATTGTATCAATTTTTGATGTAGAATCGACTGGTGAATTTGCGATGATATATTCAGCCGTTTTTTTTCTGCAGAAAAATCAGCTCAAAATCCGGGTTTTCAAATGCCGTGACCCACCCCAAGGAGCGATCATGTTTCCAAAAAAAATACCGGCATTCTTTTTATCTCCCCTAAAACCTTAAAAAAATGATGATACCCGATAAACAGATGAAGTAACATAGTCACCAAACGAACTCTAATATACATATGTTAACGAGTACCGAAATCTAAGTTCAACCTGTGTGCTATCTCGTCAGGTCTTTCGGGAAAAGTCGAATTAGCAGGCAAGTATCGGCTTAATCTTAATTGAGATTATTATAAACAAAATTTGTCGGTCGTACCTTTATACATCTCCATATAAAGTAAGTCAAAGTTTTTGTCAATAACAACTAAACGAATTCAAATTCCTGTAAATCCAACCCATCCATTAAGCCTACAAAAAACATTTCGATCTATATTAAATATAGTTCCTTTAGAAGAATCATGAAAAAGTTCCAAAAAAGTAAAAATCCATATCAAACTCAGGCCGATCGAGTCCGAACCCAAAGGAATCTGGACCCAATCTAGTCCTGAAATGTGTTTGAACTAAAGTAGAATACAATTTTTTTCCATTTTCTAGTTAAAATAATAAAAAAATATTAAATTATTTTGTTTTTCCTGTTTTTAAGAAAAATATAAACTAAACCGAATGAAAAAAAATCTTTGGCGCTAAATTATTACTATTTTTTCTCCAAATTAAGTTAATTTTCGCTTGTTAAGTTAATTTTTTTTGAGTGTAGCTTTGTTTCCTGTTCATATAGTACCTGATTATATTATTATAAATCTTTTTCTCAACTATATATTACCGCCCACTTTATGAGCCCAATGTTCATAAAACAATATCCTTTAATGGTTTCTTAGTTTATGACACAATAACAAAAAACCGTTAAAAAAAAGTGTAGAAATAGTAACAAAAAATATAACAAATTATAGACCAAAATAATACAAACAAAATATATAACAAGTAGAAAAGTTAAATTCGAATTGGCCGAATCCATGAATACCCTCCACTATGATTTTTTTAACTGATAGTAAATTTTAAATGTGAACAAAAATGAACAATTTTGATCAGAAGTATTTTATTTTAAATAAAAAACTTTTTTTAGTCATTTTAGAACATAGGCCAGGGGAACAACAAATATATATGGACAATTGTCATTAACTTTTAACACTTTTGATATTCTGCTAATTTTGGAATAACTTTTTTATTTGTAAATTAGGTGGTACCTGTGAATGATGAAAAGTTAAGGGAACCTTAAAGAGTAATTGTGCAAAGTCACAGCGCAAAAGGTTTATTACTCATGGCAAGGAATGTTTAAAGTTGAAAAATTTTAAAAAAACCGCTTGATACACTCACGAAATTTTTCGTCCAATGTTTCATATTGTTGGGTGCGTTAAAGCTATTACTCCAAAATTAATATCCTTAATCAGTAGACTTGGGCAATTATTTTGTGTAGGTTTAGTGGATGTGCCATCAATAAGAAAAAAGTTACATGGACTCAAATCTTTGATACCAATTTTTTTCAATTTTCAATTTTTCGAGGTTTTTTGATTGTAGCTTTTGGTGCAAACTGTAATTTCAAAATTTAAATACACATAGTTAAAGCCCTTGTAAATACGCACAATTTGAGCTTGATTCGAGTTATGTGCTCGCAATGGTTACGAATCTGCAGCTCTCCAAACATGGGAAGAAAAAACGTGAATTTTTTAAAAAGTCTGTTTTTTGCGAGGCACACTCCCAGTTTTATTCCGAATGGTTCCGAATGCTTTGTGAACTTTATAATCCACCATTTCCCACTTGATTAACAAACGCACCCCAAAAATATTCAATTGCAAAAATTTTATGAGCTTTTTAAATTTTTCGCAAAATTTTGATATTTTAGTTTTGCATTAATGGACAGCCAAATGTGCTTGGCTGAAAGTTGAACATGCAGAAACAATGGAATGTGAAAATATAATAAATCATGGAAAGCAACATTGATCAAAAGTTAATATTGGTGAATTCCGCGGTGGTTTTCAGTTTTCGCTTTTTTGAAAGGCACATCCAGGCCGCTTATAGAAATTGGTAGGTGAGAGGCTCGTTTGGTAGTCTTTTTAATGCTATATATTCAATTAATTCGCACCCGAAAAATTTTAACGTTTAAGCGGTTTTTCGGTGGTTTTAAATTTTTGATATTTTTAAATTTTTGATATTTTTAAATTTAATGCTTATATAAAATCTTACATTACTTAAAAAAAGTAGAAAAGAAATGTATTTTGATAGATTTTGACATGGAAAATTTGCCGAAAAAAATTGGTTTAATGCAAATATCTCGATATTTAGCCAAGATTTTATGCATGTTTGATTGCGTATTTTAGCTCTAGGTAAGTATAATACAAAATGGTAAGTTTGGTAAACTTCGGATAAAAAATGTAATTTTGACAATTTTTTTAAAAATGTTAACTTTAAACCGCCATAGTTTTCGGTGCGATCGCTCAAATAAATGCACGTGTACGGATTTAAATTACTTAATTATAATGTTATTAACCTACAAAGACTTATCAATGTGCCACGAAAAAAAAAATCGACATTTTTTTTTTTGTAAATATTAAAAGTTAATGACAATTGCTCATATGCCAAGCTTCAGCATCCTCAGAATTTTTTTTTCGAAATTCTTTCGAAATTTTTTAACTAGTAAATTCGCAGAAGCCCTGTGCAGAATTTCGCTCTATTGCATAAAACTTTTGAACCACTACACCGATTTCGCTGGGTTTCAATACCAACCTGCCTAGGTAAATGACAAACAATATTTCGAGGTGTTACAAACGGAATGACAAACTTATATACACCCTCTACCACGAGTGGAGGGTATAAAAAGTTTATGATTAATAAAAAAACCAACAAAAATTTAAGGTTATAAAAAAAAAACAATTTGTTGAAAATATAAAAAAATTAAATGGTTGTAAAACAATTAAGTATTACAACTATTTAATAAAGTTGAAGAAATTAAAAGGACATTTTTAAGGGTTTTCTATAAAACTGCATAGGATTAAAAGGAATTTTTATTAAAATTGTATTCAAAATGCATAGAAAATGTTGAAAATTTTTGTAAAAGGGAATTTGAGTTAAAGAAACTTGCATCAGTTCCAAAAAAAATGCATTAAAATGATGCGGGTACAAAACTGTATTTTTAAACCAATTTTAAAATTACAATTTTTAAAATTTTTTTGAAAGTTAATTTTTTCTTTAGGTTAGCTCTTTAAATCTTTAACTGAAAGAATTAATGTTCATAATATCAATGAACAAATTTCATAAAACCAAATTCATAGAATCTATGAAACAATTCATTGGCTGAACGAATATTCATTAGTATTGTGAAATATTGCATAGAATTTTATTCTTAGAAAAAAATGTCATCAATAATAATGAAAATAATGTTACAATAATTAAAAAAATTGAATAAATATATAAAAAAAAAAATAAAATAAACATAAAAACCATAAAAAACGTTAAAAAAAAAAATATTGCTGCCCTGGCGGGATTCGAATCCAAGACCTACCGGCTGAGATGGTTATGGTCGGCGCCTTAGGTATCAGCGCCACCAAAGGAGGAAAATCTCGCCGACTAACACTTAGTTTTATAATGTTCGTTAATTTTTTCTTCCAAATACACAAAGAAAATTTTTTTCTACAAACACATACACAGCCTTTGGCAGAGCATTGTGGCAGAGCATAGATACGAACTCAATATGTTAAAGCAGAATATTAAACAAAATGGAATTAAGTGCTATTATTTGTTTACGTACTTTAGCTCACAAAAGAAGTCTCCCTAGTGTCACCCGCGGATCTTTATGGAATTGGTTTTATTTTGTAGATCAGAAAAAATAAAGGGACACGTATTTTTTTTTAGTGGCCCAAATTCATATTTAGGGGCTAAAAAGGAGGGGGAAAGACAGGGCCATTTTTCATTTTTTTTTTTCGTTTATCTCCTATATTATGCAAAGAAACCTAGTCAAGGTACATATCAAATGAAAGGTCTTTGGAAAACCTATCTACGTGTGCTAAGAACTTGTCCAAACATGCAAAACCTTTCGTCATATTGAATAAAATACCAAAATTTTAGGACTTTTTTGTTAATAAGTCGAAAAATATTAACTTCTTTGGCCCGTTGTTAGCACCACGAGATAGGTATTCTTAATACCTTTAATCTGGTACCCCACATGCCGATATTAATGTTGTTTAAATAGGCGTAAATCGTAAAAAACTGAAAAAGGTCAATTTCCCCCATACAAATCGACCCCCCCTAAAAATGAGTTTGGGCCGCTAAAAAAAATTGGTGTCTAATTAATTTTCGTTCTTAACAACATATCCAAATTTCATGAAGATCGGAGGGTGACACCAGGGAGACTTCCCTTGTCAGTGGCTAGAGACCAGAGCTTCGAAGAATGAAATCCTTTTCGAATGAATTCTCAAAAATATCCATTCAATTTTCATAGTCAGTGAATGCATTCGATTTCATAAATCAACGTTGAATGCAGTCCTTGGAATTCATTCGATTGAATGAACAAAAATGAATGCATTCGATTTCTTGTTCATTCGATTTAGAAAAATCGAATGCATTCGATTTTTTATCATTCCACTGCGAATGCAATCGATGTTTTAAATATATAGACCAAAACGGAGCCAAATTTTGGTCCATAGTATCGCCTACTCTCTTTACATACGATGACCCTAATGGGCTCTAATTTTGAATTAAAAAAAATTGGTGTTCCCGAAAATTTAAAAAATGCACATATTAACTGCCTATACGACAAAAAAATGTGAAGAGTGTTAGCGATACTATGGACAAAAAATTGGCTCCGTTTTGCCCTATCTTGGTTAGTTTTTTTAAGTTTTTTATGCAATGAATGATTAACCCATTCGATTTTTCAAATTGAATGAAAAGAAAATCGATTGCATTCGCAAGTGAATGCATTCGATTTTTAAAAGTCGAATGAAAAAAAAATCGAATGCATTCGATTTTTGAAAGTCGAATGAAAAATAAAACTAATGCATTCGATATTTATAAATCGAATGAGTCTAAACTGAATTCATTCAATTCGCTAAAATGTGATTGGGGAATGCAATCACTAAATTTTCACTCAGAATGACATATCGAATTAAGGAATGAAATCCTTCGAAGCTCTGCTAGAGACTAAACTTCACGAACAACACGAACAAAACATAAAAAAAATTAAAAATAAAAATTGTAAATAAATAAAATAAATAAAAATGCAATAATAAAATAAATAAAAAAATTGAACTTTTTCATAGGTTTCTGGTTTCTATGAATTTGTTTCTTAGATTGTTTTATCATTGGCTGACTTCTAATGATTTTTTTCATAGAATCAATGAATGTTTTCATAGCCGTAATGAACTAAATTCTTTCAGTGCATCCTGTTCAAAAATTTTGTTGTCCCGAATTTAAAAAAAAATTAAATTATTATAGTAAAGCCACTCAATTTTAATATTCTAAAATATTGTTTAAATAACACCCAATAAGGGTTGTATATCATAAATTACTTTAAAACACTTGTTAGCATTATGATTATACTGAATTGGAAATAAAAATCAATGGAAAAACCCAGTACCAGGATCTTCTTGTATGAATCTACTGTGTGTGTTAATTCAATAAAATGCGTATAATCGAATTTTACACTATACAAGGCAAAGTTGTATATAAAAAAAATTCTGAATTTGGTATATTGCACACTTACAGAAAGCCATAAATATTTTATACAATTTATTAAATTATGAGTTTTTTTTCTCCCTATAAATGCAATAATATCATACAAATGTATATGTGTGTGGTTTGTTGTATATCCTTTATACTTGTAGTTTATCCATAGAGGGGTGTTGTCTGTTTAACTACTGGGTATCTTATGATTTTTATACCTATAAAAATATTTTTTTTTGCGGTATTGTAATTGTACTTAGACAAGTATGGTCGAGTATATTTTAAGAGATTTCCATTTTATATTTTTCATACTTTAAGTGGGTCTGATGCGTGTTTTTATACGGTTTTTAAGGGTGATTTACGGGTTTTATGTTTTTGTACTACCAGGCACGTAACAAGTGCATTTTGTAATCATATTTTTCAAAAATTTTGCAATATTGCAAATACGCTTTTGAATGTTACATTTATTATGGAAAAACCATAACAGATGTTATAAATGGCCTTTTAGAGATGGGTAGACAAAAACATTTTTAAAAACTTTTCATAGTAATTTTCACTAATGTCATAGATATTTATTAACCGAATATTACACATGTGTATGTAAATAGACATGTGTGATGTGTGTTTCAGCTGGCTGGAAATATAGTACAAAATTTTGCAATTAAGTTGGTCTTCACGATTTACTATAGAGTCAAAAATATGATTTCCACGAATAGAGTTAAATAAAAAACTAATAAAAAAAAAACCTTGGCCCTGCAGAATGTATTGATATCAGTGTTGGCTACCGTTACCCTTTCAATACCGTTACCGATTAAAAACCCTTTAATATTGGCTACCGTTACCGTTACCAATACCGAAATAAAAATTTTTAAAAACCGTTACCGATAAAAAACCGTTACCTTTATTCGGATTTTTACCGGTATTAAATCGGTTTTGTTTCGGTTGTATTAATATTGCTTATTTTAATTTTTTTTGTGGATTAAAAACAGTAATATAGTCTACAGTAGAGATGGGCACATGAGCAGATTAGTGCATGATTCACCTGATTCACACATGATCACGCGTGAGTGTGACTGAATTCAATTTTACAATGATTGTGAGTGAGTCGATTTTTTTGCGTGAGTTTGCGTGACTTGTTTTCTCTTTATATTTCTTTTCGTACCAAAAAAGCAATAAAGAAACTTTAAAATTTGGCTAAACTTAAGATTTCGTCTTCGTCCCACAAAGAGCAAAAAAATGTTAAATTTCGTCTGAACTTTAAATTTTGCTTAAAATTTGTAAGATTTTTGAAATTTTAGTTTTTGAACTATTTTTGTTCCGTGAGTGTGAGTCAATGTGAGTGAAGCGTTTGTGTGCACGTAAGTGTGAGAGGTGTTAAATTTACTCACGTGATTGTGAGTGAGTGTGAGTAGAAAAAATATGCTCGTGAGTGATTGTGCGTGATTCAAAAATTTCTGTCGCGAGCGTGAGTGAGTGTGAGTCAAACATCACCTCTAGTCTACAGTATATATTAATACAGTCTTGCACCTCATAAAAATTATATATTATTGATCAGTGATCGATTGTAAGTGATGTTCGTATGTCCTTCTGTAGAAGACACGATACATGCTGGTGCGTCTTATGGTCATAGGCTAGTTAAGTTCCGAAGTGGGTAAAATCGGACCAGATGAAAAAAAAAATTCCCCAGAGAAACTTACACAACCCCAGAAAAACATATTTTATTTACTTTTTTTTTGCTTATTTGTTTAGAAAATGAAATATTTTTATGCCGTGTGAAGTTCACTGTCCAATATAAAAAAATAAGGGGGCTTGTCTATAAAAAATAAAATAAAATATTGATAAATTTGTATTAAGTATTTAAGCGTAAATATAAATAAAATAAATTTCTTAACATCTATGACGAGGAGAAAGGTGTCCCTCCAATTCCGCCCGCCCTACCCCTTAAAGAACATCCCCTGAAACATCCTTGCCAAGTTTATTTATTCCTGTCGATTTTGTTTTTAACAACAGGACAAACAGTCTTGATGTTCACGCTGTTTATTTAAAATCAGCAAATTTCTCTGTTAAAATCAGAAAATTTTTCTGCTGTATTGACGGTTTTTTTCTGCAGATTCTACCTGGATTATCCAGACAGAAATTTAGCAAACCGCATCGCTATAAACAGAAGATTTCTCAAATGACTTAAAATGCAGATTTCTCATATGGCTCAAAATGCAGATTTTTTTGCTTATTGGGCAAAGGTGTCGCTAGTAGAGACTCTCTTTGTTGAATTACAATATCGTGTATATGTTTTAATTTAATTCTGAGCTAATTCATAGTATTAAATACTAGTAAAAATATAATTATTTATAGACAATGTACATAACATACATAACAGTTTTTTAATTTTTTAAATATTTTTTTTATTTTTTACGTGTTTTTAACAAATTTATGACTTGTTAACATTTTTTTCATAATACCGGTACGTACCGGTATTGAAGTTTCGGTAACGGTTCACCGTTACCGAAATAATCGAAAATACCGTTACCTTTACCGTTACCGATATAAAAAGTATGTAATACCAATACCGTTACCGATACCGTTATTCGTTTCGGTTGCCAACCCTGATTGATATCATCCCAAGTTTTAAAAATTTTTTTCAAAAAAAACTTAAAAAAAAATCAACGAATTAAAAAAATTTTGCGAAACAAAAATTCCGCAAAAAAAAAAATTTATTAAAAAATGTGTTGATAACTTAATTCAAACTATTGTACAGTTTTTAAATTTCTTATGTTTGAACTTGAAAAAAAAAATCAACTTAGAAATATTTTTTAAAAATTTTCTAAAAAAAAAAACGTCTATAAAGAATAAAATTTTCCATCGCAACCCTCGTATTTCATTTAATGTTTGCTCAATCTGGACGCCATCAAGCTTAAATTGAAGGAAAATTTCTTATATATTATTTTTTATATAATAGTCGATTGATAATATAAGCATTTTTATTGTCAACTTTGTCGTTAATGAAATACATCTACTTTAGACCTGTACACTTTCTTTTGACGCTCACTGTATATCAACCAGCAACCGAAATTAAGCATTTTGTATGAATATTTAGGTTATGTGCAATGTACCAAATTTTTCGAGGTGTCCTTACATTTTCGTCCATAACTTTTGAACTGCTTACTGCTCGGGACAACTAAAAGTAATTATCTAACGTTTCATTCATACCCAGCAAAAATTGGCATTACTAGTAATGGGTTTTGTAATCCGAAACAGATGTTAATCAGTAGTTACTTATTGAATGAAACACTAATTATTTTAACAAGGGCGTGAGACAAAAATAACTAGTGAAGAGTATGGAGATAAATAAGTTGTTACTGCCTCGGATTACAAATAAGGACTAAAAACCCATTACCAATAAGAAGTAAAATAATTAGTTAATTAAAACATTTAAAATTTAACTTGTTTTAACTAAAACTTAAAAATTGCGTAATTTTTATTAAGTTTTTAAGAACTTTTTAAGTTATTTGAATTGTAAAGGTTAAAAACTGCAAGTGCAAGAAGATATTATTACTTAGAGGTGCTTTTATAACATCCCAGCAGAAATAAATCGAGATTTTGGCGACACAGCATCTGTTTATAGCATACCGTAGCGCATCCAAAGAGCGCTCTTAGGGATGCGGTAAAAGGAAGGGGAAAAAATTTTAATTTTTTTTTAAGATTTTTTATATAAAACTTATAATGTGTAATTATTTTTTGATAAAATTTCACACTTGCTTTCCTTTTTATTATTTTTAACACTTTTTGAATAAAAAAACATGAGTTTTAGACAAAGACACATGATTTGACTGCATCATTATTGCGCATTAATCAGCGCTGCAAAGAGCGCTTCAATCATAGCATCTTTGACCGCTGTTCCCAAAAAAAATCCCATAAAAATGTGAAAATGAAAATTTCCGATATTTTTTTGATGTTCACTTCCGATTTTTTTTTTTTTCATTTTGTTTCACATAAATAAAGTTTTGTAAAGTAAAACGAATGAATTTTTTTGTTATATTTTTTTAAATTTTAGTTATTTGATTTCAACTTTGAATTTACAGCATCTTTATTCTGCTTAAATCAACTCTACAAAGATACATGAACTCACTGCATCTTTAATCTGCTTAAATCAGCGCTAAAAAGATACATGAGTTTACAGCATCTTTATTCTGCTTAAATCAGCGCTCTAAAGACACGTGATTTCAGTGCATCTAAAGAGCGCTGTTTCTGTGTATCCAACTACCGCTCTAAAGTGGGACATCGCCTTAGGGAATCATGCATGAATTCAGCGCAATTGGATGCGCTCCTTAACTCAAGTTCCCCTTCCAAAAGCTGCTGAACGTTCAGCAAAATTTCTGCTGGGATATTACTGAGAAGTAGTTACTTTTAGGCTTAAAATAATGTTAATGGTACTGGGTTAGGGTTACCATATTTGAAATAGGGAATAACAGTACATTTGGTCTAAAAAAACAGTACATTGCAAATAAAAACAGTACTTTTTTAAAAGTCTTATTTTATATCAAACTACAAAAACTTAGCCCTTTTACCCTGATTTCACACAGATTTCAGCCAAAACGAGCTAAAAGATTGTTTACAGAACGGGGGAACATTTTAGGTTAACTGTCTCAAATTTATATTATTTTTTTTTTAGTGTTGAAAAAAATTGCGATTGACTTTTTGGAGCATTTGTCTTAGTTGCTGCGATATCTTACTTGTAAAGCTTTTGTGGTCTATGCTTTTGCTTAACTAAAACACCGATATTCCTATCAAAAACATATGGAAAGCCCATAAAACAGTGTATGAATTAAAACTTTAAAAAGCAAACGCGAAAACGGTATTTTTGCACTTTAACAAAGGCCTAACTAAATTTTCCACAATATAGTAAAATTTAATGAAAATTTTGGAAATTTCTTTGGGATAATTTGCAACCAATTAGTTCATCATATTTTTCTTCTTAGAATTGATGAAGTTTTTTCTTTAGGTTTAGTAAATTTTATGTCATTTGAGGAAAATTATTTTTTAAAAAATCTGTTTCAAAAATGGAAAAATTTCAAAAACTAAGCCAGACAGAGCAAAAAAGTGTTCTAAGAATCTCTAAAGAATCTCCGGTCCTCTTCCAATGCATGGACACTCAATATGAATCTAAAAATTTTGGCATTCCCCAAAGTTCAAAGATGCTCATTTCTCAGAAAATATTGTCGAAACAAAAAAAATGCCAAATGCATTTTTGTAGCTCTTTACACGACCGTCTCAATAGTTTTTTAGTTATCCCGTTAAGATTCCAAATAACCTTTTGGGCCCTTAAATTCTCGTATCTTAAAAACTAAGCAAGGTAGAGCGAAAAGGACAAAAATGTTGAATCAAAATCTATGACGATCCTCGATAGACCCAATGGGACTGGGTCGTCTAAGGTGGTCTGGACCCATGTGTTCCGAACCCAATGGGGTCTTCCCGCAATCGGCACTTTAAATGAGATGAACTCAATAAAATAAATTTTTTCCCATTTTCTAGTTTTTTCTGTTTCTTATTTTTCAGAAAAATTTGGATAAAAAGAAGGAAAACATGGCAATGGAGCTAAATTATTATTAAATTTAGTTAAGTTTCCCATTTTTTAAATAATTTTCTTTTTGAGTGTGGTATAAAATTTAATTGCATTTAGCTCCTTTTTAAAAATTGGATTAAATTTTGTCAAATATGAAACATTTTTCGAAAAATGTTACATTTTGGTGATGAGTATAAAAAAACAGTACAAAAACAGTACACGATTTAAAAAACAGTACTTTTGCGTACTGTTTTAGGTGGTGTGCATAAAACAGTACTTTTTATAAAAAACAGTACATGTACTGTTTAAAACAGTACGAATGGCAACCCTATAGTGGGTACTCATTATAAATAATGTACTTGGTAATGATTACTTTTCACAACTCATTACCATGTTTTTGCTGGGTATCTGTTTAATATTTTGGTCGTGATCGCTAATTCAACAGGCTACCAGAAGACATCGCTTGAATGTCTTAAAATCGATCACTGATCAATAATAAAATAAAACCACTTTATGGGAGAGTCCCAGGCCGATAATTTGACGGTATATCAATTTTATATATTTCCTCCAAGTGGAGGGTATAAAAAGAATTTTAAATAAATGTATCAAACGTTTTTGAAATATTGCATTTTGAACTTTGACGGGTTTTTTCTATTTGTGTTCAGAGTACTACAAATTAAATTATAAGTGGTAAAAGTATATCCAATTGGGCTAACGGAGATGCCAACAGCTTTCGGAATTTGCCACCCTTCGGTTACTAGCGCTTGTTCACCTTAATATGTGCCAGACTAAAATCAACTATTTAAATAAAACTTTGAATAAAGAGAATATGAGAATTACTCATATTCCACCACAAAAGGTGTAGTTTTTTTGTACGAACTTAAGCAAACTGAACTTTTCACAAAGTTGTGTTTTTGTCATTGTCATCGTTACCAGGTACTTTTTTCCGTTGTCCCCTAAAATATAACAAAAAATCCCCACACAATGAAAAATTTTTTTTTTAATCAGACAAAAAACAAATTTTCATCAGTTTTTAAAAAAATTTTATTTTTATTCTGCCAAATGAATACAACACGAATGATGGGGAATTCGGGTTATTCAATACAAAGAGGAATAATTCCAATTCTTAATATGTTCAAGAGTTTCATTTAAATGGCTAATTTTAATCTGACACACATTAAGTGTGTGGTAATCGAAGGAGTGCTGATGATGGAAGGGTGGCATCTTCCGAAAGCTGTAGACATCTCCACTTAGCCTGTGTTGTCACTTAAATTTTTTTAAGATTTTCTCATTGTACAACAATTATTATTTCTCAGAAATAATTAATATGGACTCAAACCGAACTAAATAAAAATTCAGTTATAAAATTTGATTTTATCATTTTATTTCGTAGATTCAGCAATTAAAAAATCCCTAAAAATCCCCAACCACGTTAATTAAAGGTTTTTGACAATGTCAAAATCCATTTTGCAGTCAATAATGCACGTTTTACTGAATTTGTTTTGTAATCTCGTAACAAAGAGTTGTTTTTTACTAAAACTTTTTTTAAAACCGTTGATTACATCAAATTTAACTTGTGGTAGTAAATAGATACAACTTTAAATATCCCCAAAAAAATCACCAAAATAATTTTTGACATCCCCACAAAAATCCACAACCCCCAAATGAGATTTCTTGTCCTTTTTGCTTGCATGAAATACCCAACTTGGGGATAGTTCCCCAAGTCTGGCAGCCCTGGTCATTGTTGCCAATCCATAGTAGGACTTTTTACGTTTGATCAAGTTTCGACAAATGATTACACCTGTATGGTGAGATATTATTAATTCTCATATTCTTTTTATTTAAAGTTTCATATAAATAGCTGGACTTTGATCTACACAACTCATAGAAGTAATTCGAAAAATATCAAGTGCAACTCGAAGGTTCTTAATTCGAAGATTAAATTTGAAAAACGAATTGTACTTGAATATTCCATTGCAAATTCGAAGATTGTAATTGTAATTCAACAAAGATCAAGTGAATTCAAAAAGAGCAATTGTAATTCAAAAAAAAAATATCAATTTTAATTCAAATATCAAATATATAAATTGTAATTCAAAAGATCAATTGTAATTTAAAAAGAGCAATTGTAATTCGAAAAAGATCAATTGTAATTCAAAAAAGATCAATTGTAATTCAAAAAAGATCAATTGTAATTCAAAAATATCAATTGTAATTCAAAAAAGATCAATTGTAATTCAAAAAAGATCAACTGGTAGTAAGTAATTCGAAAAAGATAAATTCTAATTCGAAAATATTAATTCTAATTTAAAAAAGATTAATTGTAATTCAAGAAAGGTCAATTGTAATCCAAAAAAGAACAATTGTTATTTGTAAATGATCAATTGTAATTCAAAAAAGATTAATTGTAGTAATTCGAAATTCTAACTTCAAAAAGATTAATTGTAATTCAGGCAAGATCAATAGTAATTCGAAAAAGATCAATTGTCATTCGAAAATATTAATTGCAATGCAAAAAATATCAATTCAATTGAAATTCGAAATACCTCTATATCAATTGTTATTCGAAAAAGATCAATTCTTCTTAAAAAAAATATCAATTATAATTCGAACAAGTAAAAAAGTTAAATTCGGCCTTGCCGAATGTAGTGATACCCTCCACAATTTCAAAAAGATTATTGCAAAAAACTTTATTTAAAAGGAAAAAAAAAACATTTTTGAAAAAAAAAAATTTCGCGAAAAAAAATTTTGGTAAAAAAAATCCGCGATTTTTTTCTTTTTTTGTCAAAAAATATGTTCGTACTTGTTTAAATACCATTTGGTGTTTAATTATGTTCACATATGTCAACCAGAAGCCGAATAAAAGCATATTGTATTTTTAGGTTATGTTGAATGTACTGAAATTTTTGAGGTGTGCTTACATTTTCGTTCATAACTTTTGAACCGCTGAACCGATATCGCTCAAATGCAATACCAAACTTCTCGGGAGAACTTCCAATAAATATGTTAAGTTTCAGTCATCTCTGTGCAATATTTTCTCCGCGAGAGCATTTTCAACAGACAGACAGACGGACATCGCTAGAATGTCTTAAAATCGATCGGGCATCATGAATATATATACTTTATGGGGTCCTAGATCGATATTTCGATGAGCTACAAACAGAATGACAAACTTATATATACCCTCTATCACTAAGTGGAGGGTATAAAAAACCCAATTAATCAATAAAATTCGAAAATTCCATTTACAATAATTCAAAAAGAATCAATATACTTAATACAAAATTAATCTTTTTTGAACTACAATTGATCTTATTCGAATTAACTTATCTGTTTCGAATTACAATAGATATCTGCGAATTAAAATTAGAATTATGGAAACATCTTTTTGCAGTTCATTTTTGTATTACGAATTTAAATTGATCTTTTTTTCCAAATTTACAATATTTTTTTTATGAATTTCAACTAATTTAAAAATTTTTGATTTTAAATCAAAGGAAATTCTAATAAATATATTTGAAAAAAATTATATTCAACGAATTTCAATTGATATTTTACGAATTTGAAGTTGAATTTATCTTTTAAAAACTTGAATCGGTCTTTCTAGCATAATAATCTCTTTTGAATTTCCATACTTTGTTGCAATTTTTATTTTTTTTGAAATTCATTAATCGTTTTTAAATTTTGACAATGATTTTCAATATTAAATAGTCTTCAAATTTTATTTAAAAATTAAATTTTCGAATAAAAAAAAGAATTTTCAAATTTAATCTTAAAAATTTCAAATTAAGTATTCACATTCCAATTGATCGTTGTCAAACAACATCTTTAAAATTTTGTTAGTGGAAACAAATATTTGTTGAGAGTTATTAAATTGTGCTAAAAATATACTTTTTGTTTATGTTTTTATACCCTACACCAATCTGTAGTACATATAATGAGTTTGTGCTGATGTTTGTAACTACCTGAAATAATGGTCTTGAACCAACATTAGAGTATACACCCAAAATAATCCTACAGTAAAAAATACAGTAAAAGTGTTATAACTTTAACTATACTACTTTTTTAGTAATTTACAGTATAAATTTAGCTCTACAGTATAAATTTAGTTATTTTTTTGAAATTGGAATACTTTGAACTTTACTGAATACTGATTTTTTACCGATTTTTTAATAATTTTTGTTAGTAATTTTAAAAAATTTGTAAAATTATTTTTGACACCTAATTTGGTAAAATTTACATTTTTGAAAATTTTTTTTTTTTTTCAAACGCACGTAACAAATTTTCGTTGAAAAAAAATAAATGCATAATTTTTTTTTATATTTCCGAAATAGATCATTGCCAGCCTTCAAGCTCAATAATTATATATTTTTGAAACAATTTTTTTATTAAAAAATTTTTCAAAATCGATTTTGGATAGGTTTTCGCTTTTAAATTTGTTTACCGTTTTTTTATAACTGTGTTAGTAAAAATTGACTAACGCGTTGTAGGGCCCTTTAATACTAACAATTAGTAATAACTACCAACTTTTTAGTAAGGAATACTGTAGGATTTCTATGAGTGTACCGAACGACTCAGAATCACTTTTTAACTTTGTAACGATGTAAACACGACACAGGTCGCAATTACCAACCGGCTGAAATTTTAAACTTAAGCTTCTTTTGGCCCAAGGACGAACCCTATTGAAAATTAAAAAAATCGATCCATGTTTTGACCGAGCCCCCATACGCTTTTAACTGGCTCAAATTACTCTTATAACCGTATTATAATAGATATCATTTTAAAATTTGGTTTATAATCACAAATCACTATTCCAAATCTTGAATAAATAGCCTCCTTTTATAGCCTCCATACAAACCACCTTCCCGATATTCACATAAATCTCCAAAATTTCGTGAAAATAGAATATATTTTATAAAAATTTTGTTCAAATCAAATCTAAATATTTGCACCATTTTTGGACTTAGGCCCCATATGAAAATATAGCCCGATATTCATTTAAAGCGGCTTACTGGCAACAACTAGAAGCCTATTGAACTCTAATTGGGTTTGTAAGTGTTTTTTACAATGATTTAAGGTTCGACAAAAGATAAATCCAATCGGTCCATGTTTGAACTTGGCATTTTTCGCAAAACACTGGTGTAAGGTATTATATGGTCGATCTTGACCGACTATAATTTTCTTACTTGTTTTTTTTTTTTTTTTTCTTATTCTACTTCACACACTTCTTTTCACAATGCTTTTATTATACTTAAAATGATTCATACCCAATCACACACATTGTATGTATTTATATATATGATCGTGTGACTACCCATACTTCAACGATCACGATCAGTTGAGTTTGCCTTTTATCTACCTACCACCAGATTTATGAACAAAATTTTTTTACACAATTGTATAGGAATCATTTTATAATGTACAATTCTCATTTTGAGTATTTTTACTTTAACATAAGTAGTTTAGTTTGTGCTAACCAAAGCATACTTACCTGGCGTAGGGGTTATCCGTGATCATCAAGGCGGTTCCCCCGGAGTGAGGCTTGATCATTGCACTTCGATTGAGCTGACCTCCGCGATTATTCCTAATGTGAATAACTCGTGCGTAAAATTTTTGGTAGCCGGGAATGGCGTTCGCGCCGTCCCGATATATAAATAAATTTGATATAAATATAATACAATATTGATCGTTAGGAAAAAAAAAATTATATAAATAATCAACATTTATATAATTTTTAACAGTGTTGCCATTTCCAAAATGAAGAAAAGCGCCAAAATTTTGGAAAAAAGGGTAAAAATTTACAAAAAAAAGGGTAAAAAAGCGCCAAGGAAAAAGTCAAAATTTAAAAATTTATTTTGAAAATGTACTTTTTCACTTCGAAAAGAACATTTAAAAAAGGGGTAAAACTGGAACATAAAAAGGGTAAAAAGCGCCACAAACATAAAATTTAAAAAAAATATATGTTTTTTTCGTGAATTTACTAAATTCATTGAGGCAAACTTAAAAAAAGAAAATTGCAATTCAAATTACTTAAATAATATTAAGATAACAATTAACACAAAATTTTAAATAAAAATATTTGTCTCTATAAAAAAATAAACAATTTTCAAATACAATCTGTTCCATTGTCGCACTCATCACGCCAACAAAATATTTTTTTTTAAATACCTCTTTTGTAAATGATATTTGATAGCTTTGATTTGAATAAATTTGACTGTAAATACTTGAAGGCAGTTCATAATTTTGCCAACAAATTTCAGAATTGTTTTAAAATACGACAGTCCAGAAAAACGTACAAAAATTCTAGTTTTGCTACAAAAACGTCCGTAAATATTTGCTGAAAGACCCTAACATAAAAATAATCAACAAAAAGAAATAATAATAAAATCACAAAGTTTTTATAAAAAGCACCAAAAGCGTCACGAAAAAATAAAAAAGCACCATGAATACCCGTTTTTTTAAAAAAGGGTATTCGTAAAAAACTCCGGGTAAAAAGACAAAAAAAGCACCAGAAAATACCCGAAAAGCGTCAAAATGGCAACACTGATTTTTAAGGAAAAAATATTAAACTAAATTTTAATCACTGTTGCCGCTAAATTTAGCGCTTTTTGTTTGGATTTAGCGGGGGAAAATTGGTTTTAGCGGGAAAATCTAGCGCTTTTTGTTTGGATTTAGTGGGAAAAATTTAGAGATTTTTTCCAATTTTTCTTTTTTTTTCAATCGAAAACGCCAAGTTTGTCGAGTTTTAGCGCTTTTTTTGTAACTTAGCGGGAGAATTTTATATTTTCCCGCTAAATTTTTTTCGGCGGTTTCTTGCGCGTTTTAAGTGAAAAGTCAATTTTCGTAGAAAAAATAATTTGGAGGTTTTTTTTTTAAATTTTTCTTTTTTGTTTTTCGGTTTTTAGCGCTTTTTTTCGTAATTTAGCGGGAGAATTTTAAATTTTCCCCGCTAAATTTATTTTTGGCGGTTTCTAGCGCTTTTTTAGTGAAATTTAGAGGTTTTTGGTTAAAAATAGTTGGCAACAGTGATTTTAATATAAATAATAAAATTTGATTAAAACATGATTTTTTTAAATTTTTAGAAGTTATTTTCCCAAAATCCTTTTAAAAAGGGTTTGACATTAGGAATGCTGACCAAAAAATAAAAATTTATTAAAAATTATTTCATTTTCTAATTATTTAGTTTTTTCTAAAATCGGAATAATCTAGTTTTTAATTTTGTTTAGAAAGAAGAAGAAAATTCAGACAAGGGAAAAATTCTAATTTTATTGAAAATTCATAAGGTATTTGAAATAAAATTTTTGTTTAAATAAATTTCTCAAAAACATTTGAATTTTATTATTTCCAAAAATAAAATTTTCAAAAAAAATAGAATTTTATTTTTCCAAAAATAAATTTTCAAACATTTTTAAAATATTTACTTGTTGTAAATATATTTGTTTGTATGAAAATAAAATTATTTTAATAATTTTAAACAGAATTTTTTACAATTTTATTTGAAATTCTTTCTTGAATTTTTTGAAAAATCCAAAATTGAATTTAACAATTTTAATTTGTTTATTTTACAACAATTTATTTTTTTTGTCAATATTTCATTTGGGTTTTATAAATTTCGTTTGGATTTTCTAAAATTCAGTTGGGGTTGCCGAATTTTAAATGGGATTTCTGAATTTCAATTAATCTTTTTATACCCTCCAACTACTTACAGTATGGGGGTATACTCACTTTGTCATTCCGTGTGTAACGCATCCAAATATCGGTCTTGGACCTCATAAAGTATATATATTATTGATCATTGATCGATTCTAAGACATTCTAGAGATGTCCGTCCGTCTGTCCGTTCGTCCGTCTGTGGAAGACACGATACAGAACAAAATAAAAGTGCTAAACTCCTGAAATTTGGCACATATATGTCTTATGTTCATAGGCTGGTAAAGTTTGGAGATGGGCAAAATCGAACCAGGGGGAAAAAGTTTGCCCTTGACGAAGAAAACCAACCAATGAAAAAAGGTATTTTTTTATAGTTTTTTATGTATTTTTGTTAAACAAATGAAACATTTTTATGCTTGAAAAAGTACAAAGTCTTGAACTTGGACCCAGGGGATTTAAAATTACTTTTTTTTTGGTCCGCCCCCTTTTGAGGGCATGGATATTAGCAAATAATGAAGAAATTGTATATTTTTTGTACAAAAAGCATACACTGAGGGAAAAAAACATACTTAAATCAAATATTTTCATGTTTATTTTAAGTATGCTACATATTTTTGGAAAAATTTTAATTTTAATATTGTTTTTGATTGATTTAAACAAAATATGTTTGTTTTAAAATTGCATACAATTTTAATTTAAAATTGATCACTTTAAATTTAATATGCTGTCATTAAAAGTCGTTAAAAATTTAAAAAAATCTTATTCAAATATTTGTATTAAAAACAATATTTTTCGTGGTTATTTTAAAGTTGAACAATTTTGTTTTTTGACATTTGAAGTTTTTTTTTCAAGAAATATAGTAAAGTTGGGCAATTTTATTTTAAGTAGACACAATGTTAAAATATTTTTTCATTAAAAAAAAGACGCACATTTTTCACATCTCTAAATGTGACGAGTTTTAAGTGAAATTAATTAAATTAACTAAAGTTAAATTAAAAATTAAAAAACTAAAGTGAAAAAGAATATTATTAACAATAAAAACAAAAATAAAACTGAAAAAAAAAGTAAAAAACCAAGTGCAAAAAATAAAGACAAAGAAAACGAGGAGGGGATGTATCTATGTATGTAATTGGCAGAAAATGAAAACTTCTAACTTTAGTTTTTTTATATATGGTATATAGTATTAATTTAAGTGTGTTTATTTTTTATTTTTGGTATTTAATTCCATTTGTTGTAATTAGATGTAGTGCTACAATTAGGGTAGAAGTACATCCAAGGCTTTGGCTTTGATTTTTTTATGTATAGCAAAAAATAAAGCCAACATGCAATATTTAAAGCCAAAGCCTTGGATGTAATTCTACCTTAGATGTACAATTAGAGTAGTGGTAATTTTTTTGCTGTGTTATTAAAAATATTGTAAAAATAATAAAAAAAAAACTATAACAAAAATGTGTATTGTTTTATTTTAAGTTTCATGGTTTTTAGGTAAGTAAAATGCTGCAAAAGAAAAAAATGTCGCATATTAAAATTAATATTGGTCAACTTTAAATTAAAATTTGTTGCATATTTAAATTTAGAATGGCCAATTTTAAAACAATATTGTTACATCTTAATTTTAAAATGTTGTCTACTAATCGTGTCATGTTAAAAACAACTAGAAACACATTTAAATTAAATAAAAACAAACTTTGTTCTATTTCGTCACTGTTTTATATTTAATTTAAAGTTGTTTTTGTTTGATTTTAATATTTTTTTTTCTTAGTGTAGTAATTAAATTTGTAAACATTTTTGACCAGAGAGAAGGTATTCCCAAGGACACCCGACACGTCATTGAAATGAAAATCACTTAAACTCACGCGTTATTCACGTGAATCGCGCGAGTCACGTGACCAGCGCCTATCTAAGGTAAAACTGTTAAAATTTGATAACGATGAGCAACTAAAGGTGACCGAATACGGATATCCCACAGGAGGACCCTCTACCTCTAGTTATTGCCCTAATGGCTGCTCTTGATGGTTTTCCTATTTCAAAATTCACAACTTCAACAGAAAGTGTAAAAAAATCCCGAAAACTTTCAAAAGACCACAAATCCCGCAATTCAGAAATTCCCCAGATCCCAAAATCGGGATCTCGCAATTGTTTCTTCAATCCTGCGATTTAGAAAATCCAATCCCGATTAGAAGCCCTAACACTTACGCAATTATACTTAAAAAGCTATGAAGATTTTTTTTCCCGCTTCCAACCAGGGCTGCCAATCTGGGGATTTATCCCCTATGTTAGTCGTCCTGCCTAAGATTATACTTAATTTAATCGCACGCAAAAAAATATTTTACCAAGCGCTTGGGAGGAATCACATTAAACAAGATTTTTGCGTATATTGTGCGAGAACTAATAATATTTTACAAAGCGCTTGCATAATTATACCTAACTTTGCAAACGTTTCAAGAAATTTCCCATGAGCTTGCATAATTTTACTAAATTTAAGATAAAACAAGCAAACGCTTGGTAAAATGTTATAAGTTTTTGCATAATATACGAAAAAATATTGTTTAACGTGATTCCTCCCAAGCGCTTGGCAAAATATTTTTTTGTGTGCGGTGATCTTTAAAAATGTACACTCAAATTAATTTTTACTGAAAATACTTATTATAAGTGTTTTAGAAATTCTTTATTCCCTCATAAGGGTCGAACCTGAATCAAATTGCGTCGCGCAAGACGTAAAAAAAAATCAAAAACAAACACATCAAATTTTAAATTTTTACGTCCGTTTGATTTAGGTACGTCACATTTAAATATTAGAAACGAAAAATTATTGGGCGTTACGCCTTACGCGACGCAATTTGATTCAGGTTGGACGCTAAAGTACAAAAAATTATGAAAAATATTTATAAAATATTTACACTGAAAAAAACCTTGTAAGATTACAAAAAAAAATTGTAAAATTATATTTTGCTACCTCCTATCCCACGAGAATTCATAGTAAAAATTACGAGCTTTTTTATGATTTTGTAAAAACTACATCCTTCTAGTTCTCATGACTTTACTAGATTTTGGGCTTCCTTCTATTTTACGAGAATTCCTAGTAAGAACAACGAGCTTTTTCGTAATTTTTCAAGCTTTTTACCAATAAAATTATAAATTTACAACTTACAATGAATTCTCGTAACTTTACTAGATTTTTTTTGTAAAATTATCTTGAAAATTTGGACATTTACGAAAAAAATTGTTAAATTACAAAAAAAAAAAAAGTTTAAATATCGATCGAAAATTTTGGTTAAAAAACAAGGAAAACTGTCAAATATTGCTAAAATGAGATTACGAGACTTTTTCTAGTAATTTTTTCGTGTACAAAAAAACATCTGTTACATATATTTAATAAAATCGATTAATTTTCCACACAAACATTTCAAATGCTAAAAACTCTGAAAATTTGTATGACTTTTTAATATAAAAAAACCTCTAATTTATTTTCATATATGACACTCATTAATCAATTTGTAAAAAAAATATCAGCATATATTACAATATCACAAAAAATTAATTACAAACCCTTAAAAATGCATTACTTTTTATTTATTATTTAAAAAAACAAAGAATTTATTTATATGTACGAGATAAACAACAATCAAGCATATCATTATTTATTACCTACTGGCGGGTAGTTTATATTAAATGCAACTTATTAATCATTTGTATGAAAAAAAACATTATACAAAAAAAATAAATTCTGTAAAAAACCCTATAAAAAACAAGACAAAAGTTAAGTTGTAATATTTTGTCGTGTTTGGGGACTATTTTGTAAAAACACATTAACAACATTAAGTTTGTTTTTCCTGCATTCTTTTTAGAGCGTTAGTTGACAGTAAAAGTTAAAAATGTCAACGACAGCCGAGTAAATAACTTTTCACTATTTGTTGACAATGCCATAAATTCTACAACAAACAAAAACTTAAATTCATAGGAAAATAGTGAAAATTTTAGAAAAAATGTTATAGAGTATAATAACCTGCAACAGAAAAGTTAATTTAAATATTTTAATATTTTATTAATTTTGGTTTCAAAATAAAAGAAAGATCCTCTTAACACGCTATTTTTGAAACGGAAGTGAATCATTTTTAAGGAATTTTTAAGGGAAAGTTAAAAGAATGTTTTAGATATAAAGATTTTTTTAAATTAAAACAAGTAAAAGAGTTAAATTCGAACTGGCCGAATTTATAAATCAACTGCGCAATGTCTAAAACATTTTTAATACAAATAAATTTGAGTAATATTTTGACTAGAAAATTTTTATTTTTAATAATTTTTTGCAGAAAAATCAAAAAAAATATTTTTTTCAGTGTAAATTTTTTTATGTGTATAAAAAAATTTATTTTGGATAGTTTTTGGGTCACAAACATTAAAATTTATTTTCTAAAAAATTACCCAAAATGGGCATTTTTAAAAACTTTTTAGGATAAATGAAAAACAAAAATCATGGCAACTCTGCTATTTAAAACATAAAAGATCGTTGATATGTTGCTTTGTTAATGAAAGTATATTTTCAATGTTGCTGCAACATCCTCGATAGTATAGTGGTCAGTATCCCCGCCTGTCACGCGGGAGACCGGGGTTCAATTCCCCGTCGGGGAGATTCTTTTTTTTGTATTTTTTTTTTATAAATTTTTTGTTTAATTTTTTTTTGTTTGTTTATAAAATTTCCATAAATTTTATTCTTGTTTAAAGTTTAATTACAAATACACAAAATTAATCCTCTTTATGGCAAAAGAATTATCAAAACAACAACACAATAAAGTACAAAAGCTGGCTCAGATACTTGTATTAAGGCGGTAATTATTTTTACTGTTTTTATTTTACGTTTTTTAACCAAGCATAATATTAAGCTTAAATTTAAATTGTAGCAACTCTTAAAATCTTGGTCAAAGTACAGGACTTCGGACTTAAAAATTAAAATTTTAAAAAATCTTGCTGGAGTGGTTTTTTAGCTGTCCGCGGAGATTGTAGGGGGCACCTTCCACCACGCGATAAATATTTACAAATTCATTTATTATGCTTTATACAATTTTATAATTATTTAAAAAAAATCTTTATATCTACGCCCACAAAAGGGGGTGGGACGAACAAAATTTCAATTTCTAATCCCCTAGGTACAAGCGAAGTACTTTGCACTTTTTCTGACATAAAATGTTTCATTTGAAACTTTTTTCCCCCTGAGTCCATTTTCGCCATTTACGAACTTAACCTGCTGACGATCAGAAAACGTATTTGTGTTAAACTTCTACACACAGAAAACAGATTCAGTTGTTGCAACTGAATTGTTTGCCAACTGAATTTTTGCGGTTGCACCAACTATCACAATATTCAGTTGCCTCTACTGCCAATTCAGTTGTCTCTACCGGTAAATATCTATCATAAGAACCGAATATTTTTATGTTAAAATTGACATTGGTTATAGTGATCGAATTTTAAAAAGCGTTATATAGTTGTACCAATCAATATTTTTTTAAACTGTTTTTTTTGAAATAAAAATTTTTAATATTTTTTTTCTAGAAATTTTTCTGATTTATTTGATTGTAAAAATTTTATAATTTAAAAAGTGAAATAAATACATACAATAGAAAAAATAAATTAAAACTGATAATTCTAATAGAAAAATTTAACATCTAAGAATATTTCTAAAAAAAAATTGTCTCAGAATCTGCGAGACTTTCTAAAGCAAAAATAACTCGAAGTCTAAATATATCTCTTAAGAAAACATGTCAATGAAAAAATCAAAAAAATATCTCAGACTTCTAGAATTTTTTTTATGGAAACATATCTCAGAATCCTAGGATTTTTTTAATAGAAAATAAAGGAAAAGTCTCAAATTCTGAAATTTTTCCAATATAAAAAATCTCCGATTCGGAGAAAAAGTCTCAGGTTCTGAAAATTTTTTCCTATAGAAAAAGTCTCAGATTTTGAGTCATTTTTCCTATAGAAAATGTCTCCGATTCTGAGAATAGTTTTGGATGAAACTTTCTTAATTTCAATATTCTGGCATTTACAAACCTTAAATTTGTTACCATCTCTGGACACTTTGGACTCTAAGGATTTCTTGGAAACTGATTTCTTGAAAAGTTTTTTATAGTTGCCTCAAAATCGATTTTATTGTCGACTTCTGGGTAAAATATCATCTTTAGCATCTGCATTAAAGTTGCGTGTGCAAATACCTACAATAAGATTTATTTATTTAAATTGATTGCATTTCGGCAGTGATATCAACTTACCATCAAAATTTGTAACATTTTTTACGAAATTTTACATGAATTTTATTTAAAAACTTAAAAAACGTCTGAACACATTTTTGATTTAAATAATTACTATTTAAATTTTTTTTTTGACGTAAGGCGTTTTGTAATTGAAATCCTAACGACCAATTATTAGTTAGGAATACCAATACAAATTTATAATTTAGTAAAATTTTTCAAAAATAAAAAATTATGGAAAATTTGGTTAAGTTAACCAACATTTTCAGTTGTGGATACTATTACCAAAGCTGTATTATTGAATACTTTTATTTGAATTTTTTGGAAAAAATAAAATACTTTAATATTTTAGTTGGTTATCAAAAAATAAAATGATCTGTTATTTTATTTATTTTGATTTGAATAAAATACAATTTTATTTTATTCAATTTCATATAAATAAAATAATATTTGTTTCCAAAAAATTCAAATAATTTTTTCTGATTGATTATTCAAACAGGAAAAAAAGAAATTTTCTTATTATTTAACAAAAATTTTTGAATAATTTTGGTTATTCACAAAAAATTGAATAAATAACGTATTATTCAAACAAAAAAAAAACAAATATTTTTGAAAATTTTGTGTTTGAAAAAGAAATGTATTTTATTTATTTTGTCATTTATTATACAGTGAAACAGAAAATTATTTTTACAAACTAATATTGTTTAATAGTAAACTTCTTAAAAAAGCGTTTTTTACTAAAACATTAGTTAGAATATTCTTTGTAAATTTTCCCGAACTGAAATCTTTAGATTTTTACTATTTTAAAATGTTGTTAAAACATTTTCCTATGGAAAATACTGAAGATTTTAAAATACTTTCAGATATTTTTCAAATACAACAAAAAGTCCTGTGAGGATGTATATTTACTCAGATTTTCAAGGTTTTTGGCTTTGGTGACATTTTTAAGAAAATATTCTTTAGTATTAACTCTAAAATCTTTCTACTACACAAAATTTATTTAAATAAAAAAAAATGCATATGTATGTATACAATTAAAAATTTTTCCTATAGAAAAAAAAATATATTTTTGAATGTATTATTCTATTTTTAAATGCACCCGTAACCGTACCCTAACGTAGCGTAGAGAGGTTTTTGTTAGATGGGAAGAAGTGAGAGCAATTATTCTTCTTTGCAGAAGGTTACGGGATTTTGTATATGATTTTGACCGCTACGCTACGTTAGGTGACGGTAACGGGTAGCTAACCTAGTCGTTATTATTTTTCTTACTTCTATGTCAAGTAAAAACGTAAAGAAGTTTTGTTGGGAATAAAATTTCTCTAACTTAACAAAAAAAAAAAAAAACAAAACATAAATAAGAATGTTTTGTACTATTTTGCTTAATGAACATTGCATAGAGTTAACGTTAAGTTGACGTTTTTAGGCTAACTAAACCTTAATGGTCAAAATGTACGCTGAATATTTTAAATACTTTTAGGCATTTCTTATGAAAATGAAGTGTTGATTTCTTCAAAGAATCCTAATACCTGAAATGGGGAATGAAGTGTTGATTTCTTCTTCGAATCCTAACACCTATTGCTTACACGTTTAAGCTCTTAATTTTCTTTAGATTTTCTCTTTCGTACTTTCTGCAGAAATAGGGTCAGACAGACGGATATACAGGCGGATATTACTAGGAAGTCTTTAAATCGATCAAGGATAAAAACAAAAACATATCGTTTACAGTAGAGATGGGCGCGTGAGTGGATTTTGACTCACACTCACTCACGCTCACGCAAAAAAAAACTTATCACTCACTAATCACTAACGCAATTTTTTTTCACTCACTCACAATCACGTGATTGAAATTAAAATTTCTCACGCTCACGCGTAACTCACGCCAGATTCAAACACGCTCACGCATGAGTCTTGCAAGCTCCACTCACGCAAACAAATTTTCTTACAAAAAAAAAAAACAGCTAAATTTTTTTTTTTTGCAAGAAATGAAAAAATTCTAATTAAATAAGTAAAATCAAAAATTAAATCACGCAAACTCACGCCCAAATAAAGGTATTAGTTTTTCTTCGGTATTGGTTTTCAATTAAAATTGTTATTAAAGGGTATTGGTATTGAAAAGGTATTGGTACCCATCCTTGCTTTATTGTAAAAATTATAATAAATGAATTTGCTAACATTTATCACGAGTGGGAAGGTGTCCCACAATGTCCCCCGGCTCCCTCCCTTGGTGCTCCATCATAGACTTGGCGAAGGAGTATTAATAATGAATTGGGGGCCTCAAATTAAAGCTACAATAATATCACCAGTGAAGCTTAAAATAGAGTGGGAGAGAATGACAGAGAGGAGAGGATGACAGAAAAGAAGGATTTCAATTGGAATTTCCTGAATTACAACATAACTTTTCTGTATTTCAATTGATTTTTTATAAATTACAACTTAGCTTTTCTGAAATTCAATTGGGTTTTTTATAGTTTTAATAGCATTCTCTATACAACAATTCTCCTAAAAATTCAAAAATAAAACTTTTTAAAAGAAGCTAATTTTAAACAAAACTATTTTGTATGAATAATTTTATGTTTCACTGTATAATAAATGACAAAATAAAAAAATACATTTCTTTTTCAAACACAAAATTTTCAAGAATATTTATTTTTTTTGTTTGAATAATACGTTATTTATTTGATATATTTGTGAATAACCAAAATTATTCAAAAATTTTTGTTGAATAATAAGAAAAATTTATTTTTTTTTTGTTTGAATAATCAATCAGAAAAAATTATTTAAATTTTTCGTTATTTAAATAATAGCAAATAAATATTATTCATTTTCAAAATATTTAAATAATCGCTTATTTGAATATTTTTTTAAAAATATTGTTATTTATTTGTTTCGTTATTTCAATCATAGCATACAGCACTGACTATTACCTAATGTTTTTGGAATTTATTAATTTAAACAAATGATTATTGGTCGAGAGGGAAAATAAAGACTAAAAGAAACAGTTGTACTTACTAAATTTTTTTCAAAAAATTTATTAGTTTTTAGTTTGGGTATATTAACCAAATTATTAGTTGTTGATACATCCTTTCGGTCACGATTGAAAATTAATTATTACTACTGTTATTTATTTGGTATGGTGATAAAAAATTTACAATAACAAATAAAAATGTATAAGATTTATCAAAATTCCGTTTTCATAATGGAATTCCAACTAAACATTTCTCTGTGTGTAGCTTCTTTATTTTGGACTGCATCGCGTTATTTACAGATGGACGCACATTCATAGAATGTCTTGGAATTGATCATGGATTAATAAAATATAAGCTTCATGGGGTCCACGACCGATATTTCGATATGTTACACACGGAATGACAAACTGAGTATCCCCACATACTGCAGTTGGATGACATAAAAATGGGATTTTTTAGGGGTTGGTTTAGATCGTATAGGTCGATTTTTCCCCCTGATCTAATTTTGCCCATTTTCGAATTTATTTAGACTATTATCATTAGACATATTCGTGTCAAACTTCAGGAGTCAAGCACTTTTAGTATGGACTGCATCGTGGTTTCTACAATTGGGCGGACGGAAATTTATAAAAGGTCTTAGAATCGATCATAATATATATGGGGCATTCTATGCAAAACCGAACAATTTGATTTTTTTTTAGATTTTCCCAATTTTTTAACAGTTTTAATTACCCTTTGAAAACTCCTTCCTGGGTAATTTTAAAATTTTTTGAATGCCCGTTCAAAAGATATCGAAATTTCACTAATACGAAGCGTGTTCGTGTACTTAAACTTCTTGTACTCATAACTAGGGCTGTCAAACGGGATCGGTTTTTTAAAATCCCGGGATTCGGGATTTGAAAATCGAAATCCCGGGATCCCGGGATTTTTCGGGATTCCGGGATATTTTGGGATTAAATTTCTTTGATTATAAAAGCCAAAAAATAGTAGACTCTTTATGTTTCAATTTTATTGTGCATATTAATTGGGCTACTGTGGGTTAGTTGGTAGCGTGCTAGCCTATTAAGCTGGGAGTTGTGGGTTTGATTCCCACGAAAATCCTTGGGTCGATTTCGCTACAACGAAATTTAAAAAAAAAAAATATTTCTAATTATTCTGATTGTTATTTAAAGGCAATTAAAAAATTAAGTATACGCCACTTATGCAGTTTTCAGGTACACAGAAAATAATATCGTATATTTAATTTTAATTAAAACTTTAATTGCTTTTTAATTTAATATTAATTAAATTTTTAATTAATATAATTAATTGTTTAATTAAATTTTTAACTTAATTTTAATTAACATTTTGATTGTTTTTAAATTTAAAATTAATTAAATATTTAATTAATATAATTAATTGTTTAATTAAATTTTTAGCTTCAGCAATTTTTTTTTTTTGTGTTTTGTTTTCCGTGTGCGCGCGAGTGTGTGTTTTTTCTTGCATTGTATGACATGCAAACAGTGATGCCAACTTTTTACAGGCAAAACGCGCAAAACAGTGACTCAAAAAGCGCTAAAAAGCGCTAAATTTGAATAAAGTAAAAAGCGCCAAAAAGCGCTAAAAAACTATGTTTAATTTAACGGTTTTAATATAAATTTTTGTAAAATCATAAGGTCTATTCGCAGAATAAATCTAAAAAATGGCTAAATATAATTTTCAAACTAAATTTTTTTCTGTTTTTATTATAAAAACCACTTTTTTTTTTTAATTTTCAACAAAGTTGCTCATTTTTATGGTTGTACTACAGCATCTACATGAAAATATGGATTTAAGACTGTTATTATGTCGTTTCTGTTGTAAAATGTACATTTTTTCATGTAGTGATTAGTTGTAGAAAGAAAGCGCCAAAGGCGCTAAATGAAAAAGTGAAAACGCGCCAATTTAGCGCCTTTTTTAAAAACGCGCTAGATTAAAAAAATGCGCTTTTTGGGTGGTCAGAAAGCGCTAAATCTAGCGCGAAACGCGCTGAGTTGGCATCGCTGCATGCAAAGAAAGATACGTAGGTATAAACCAGTGTTGCCACCAACAAAATCGTAAATTACACATGGATCATGCCAAAATTACACATGAAATCACTAATTACACATGTTTTTTTTTTTTTTTTAATAACGTTTTTTTGCTAATTTTGGAAATATAACGATTAAGTCTGTCGATTAAGTCGATTTGACATAAGACTCGGCTAAATTGACAGTTAGCAGCTAATTGGACATTGAGTAATCCGCCCTAAGTCTGATTTTTACTGCTCAAAAAAACCTGCGATTAATTGTTTTGTTCAAAATTTCTGTCTGGATTATATAAGTCAAATCAGAAGAAAATCTGTAAAAAAACAAAAAAAAAATCCGTCAATTTTAACAAAAACCCTGCTGATTTTAGCAGAAAAATCTGCAGGCTTGATGGAAAAATAAAAAAAAAACTAATAACTAAATATTTCTGTAAAATTAGAAAAATAATTTGCTATTTTTTAATTTTGACAATTTTTAATCGTTAAAATACTACAAAAATAAAAAACAATTTCTGTAAAATTACAAAATAATCAGCTAAAATGTTCACAAAAATATTTTTGTAAACTCAGCAAACAGAATCAGTAAAATTACTTAACAGAATTCTGCTATTTTTAAAAACTTAATGAGAGAGAATTTTGTTAAACTATCCATTTCTGCAGAAAAACCTGCTAAAAGTTTGCTTTTTTTAAACTGAAAGCCCGTTTTACAGATTTTTTTGAAAGATTTTTTCTTTTGAGTATAGGAATATTTTATTTGAGGAGTTTAACAATTTTTTAAGTGCAAAAAATACTTCGTAAAATAATTTTGTGTCTCACCAAAAAGCGTGTTAAGCGTTTTTTTTTTAACATGTGAATTCGGTATGAAATTCATCTAAAATTCACGATTTTGCTTATAACTTCTTAACCGAATTTTTTGAAAAATCATGAATATATGTCGTCCTGGATCGATATTTTAAAATTTCACAAACTAAATTACTCTATCAATAAGTGGAGGGTAAAATAAATTAAAACAAATTATGAAAAATGCTCAAAAACGTAAAAATTTCAAATTACACATGAATTACACATGCAGCCAATTACACATGGGCTACACATGAAATAAAAAATTACACATGATATGTGTAATTACACATGAGGTGGCAACACTGGTATAAACAGTTTGCTGAAAGTTTTTTTTTATTTCTCATATAGTTTTTTGAATTCCCATTTTGTTTATAGTTTTATGTGTATGTATATAAAAGGTTTATAATCAACTTTATAAAATTGTCTTAGTGACTTTGTCTTTACGGCATAAATGTATTTGGTAAAGTTTGAAGAAACATTTTTTTTGTACTATTATATTTAAAAAAAAGTGTTTTTTTTAAATTATTTATTTTTAGAAAATGTATTGTTTTTAATTTATTTTTTTAATTTATAGAATTAAAAATTTTAATTGTTTTTAAAAATTTTTCTAATTAAAACTTTATTTATTTTTTTTTTTCAATTTTTCATTAAATTTTTTAATTTATAGTATTAAGTTTTTAATTAAATAAATATTCATTTATTTTTAATTAATGACATACAAATATTTTTAATTTATATGCGCATTTTAGTGATTGGTCCGGATTTAATTAATTTTTTAATTAAATCTACGAATTTTTTAATTAAATTTTTTTTTTATTTTTTTCTGTGTAATTATTAATATATAGATATTTAGCAATGAACTAAAAAAGCCTTAAAGGGTTTGCTATGGAAAGTGACAACTTTTATTTGCTTTTGGTTTCATCCCATTCCGATTTTGGTTGTTGCCAGCGTTGCCAGGTACTTTTTTTCGTTGTCCCCAAAAATATAGCAAAATATCCCCAAAAATCCCCAAATAATAAAAAATTCGTTATTTTTTTAATCACACAAAAAAATGTTTCTTAAATTTTCAAAACAAATTTGTGGATGGTTATTTTATAATTTTATTTCGTAGATTGGCAGTTAAAAAATCCCCAGACGCGTAAATAAACGATTTTTGACAATGGTAATATACATTTTACAACCGATAACTGCAAGTTTTATTAAATACGCTTCGAAATATCGTACCAAAGAGTGCTTATCACTAAAACTATTTTAAAAAATCGTTGATTACATTAGGCGTTTTTTGTTGGCATAATTATCAGTATTCTACCATACAAAGTTCACATTAGTGCTAACGCGCTAAATTCTAGAAGTTAAAAATTAACTTGCATACCTTGTGAATGATTCTCTTATTGTTAATGGCTCTCTTTGGTATTAATAAAAAAATAAATGTTCTTGTGTTGCTTTCAAGCTAAATTGCGTCTAATAAACTAATTTTATTTATTTATTTCATCGAAAATGTGTAATATTTTACAAAACTATTCCAAACGACGCTAAATTAAATTAAAAAATTTATGGAAGTTAAGGTGTCGTTTTTTTCGTTTTGATGCATGGTAACAATCAAAGTTTGCCAACAAAAAAGGCCTATTAAATTTAGCTGCTGATGTTAAATAGATTTAAGTTCAAATATCCCCAAAAAATCCCCAAAATAATTTTTGAAATCCCCATAAAAATCCCCAATCCCCAAATGAGATTTCTTGTCCTTTTTGCTTGCTTTAAATCCCCAACTTTGGGGATAAATCCCCAAGTCTGGCAGCCCTGGTTGTTGCACTGTATAATTTTAAGACTAATTTAAAGAAAATTTAAAATAATAAAAACATTTAAAGGAGAAAAGTAATAATATAATACCTTAGACCAGGCTTGCCAGATAAGGGGTTTTGTCCCCAAAATAGGGATTTCAACATCGACTTGAGGACAGATTTTAGTGGGGAGGGATTTGGGGATTTTACATAATTTTGGGGATCTTACACTCATTTTTAGGGATTTGAAACTTTTTTTTTTAGAAAATTAAATTCTGTTAAACTAATTAAAAAAAAATTGTAACTTTAAAATATATTTTAGCTTAAGGAAATTTTTGATTACTTTTTTCAAGAAAATTATTTATTAATTTTTTCACAAAGTTTTGTAATTTTAGCAATATCATATCCAAGTCTATTTCAAATTCCTAGTTCTTTAACTACACCGAAAAAAATTCACAAATCCTGTCGTGTAATGTTCAAAACATATAAGATTTCGCACATAGCAAAAACTTCGTAAAATATACAAAATTTTTCGTATATTATTCGAATGAATATTTTTAATTTTACGAAAGTATTTTAAGTATGATACGATTTTTTTTTTTATTTAATTCAAAATTTCGTTCAACACACGAAATTTATTTGTATTTTTTTAGAGCAAGTAGTTATTTTGAAAAATAATTTTACATAGAAAATTTTGTTGTGATTACCGTAGAATGTATTTAAGAATCTATTGAACCAGGAATTTGTTCCAAAAAATTTTCCTGGGTATTAGAAAATTATGCCAACTTCATGGGAACATTTTTTAAAAAATTCTAAGACCGCGATGGATTATATTCCACTGATGCTGATTTTTGTTGAAAATTGCAAAAAAATTTGAAAATCTTTGGTAGTAATGGAAAAATATTTTTGGTCTTTACAAACGCTGATCAGCATGTTTGGACGAAAATCGCGTTTTCAATTTTATTTTAATATTTTTCATATAACGTAATCAACATTTTTAGATTTTTGAGACGAATTTGTTAAAAAATTATTTTAATGTTAAAAACTCAGTATCTTTGAAACAAAATCGCGATTTCGAAATTTTTTAAAAATATTTTTTTGTTTTAAAAAGTATGCAAAATTTAATAATTTTTGAGCCTGATTTGATTAAAAAATATTGCATGAATTTTCGCTCTAATATCAATTCCCTTTTCCAAAAGAATTATAAGTATATCCATAATATTGGGTGGTTTCCCATTTTTGGGATATAATCAAATAAGACACTTTAATGAACTACAGATTCATATTTTTGAGATCGAAATTTTTTAAAAAGTCTTTGGAAAAAATTTAAATTAACTTGTCTAATCTTACAAAAATGCTTCCAGTTGAATATTTTGAAATTTTTAACCCAAATAAAAATAAGCTTTTTTGAATATTTAAATTTTTTGTCGCGTATTAGCTTTGGGGACAAATTTGGGGGTTTGAATTTTTATTTGGGGATTTTTGGGGATTTATATTTTTTGATTGGGGATATGACGTAAAAAGTTTCTGGCAACACTGCCTTAGACCTGCATTTTTTTTTAAAGGTTTTCTTGCAATTTTGAACATCCGGGAATATTTTTATTCTCCGACGCCTAAAACTTATGTGGTACAAATTTGAGGCCAATCGGATTAAATTTACCCGTGGCGCCCTTCGATCAAAGTTTCGGTTTTTTAGAAAACGTTCGCCAAAACCTGCAAACTTTGGTCAAAGGGCTATGTGACTGTGGCTTAATGGTTAGTGCGTTGGACTATTACTCAGCAAACCTGGGTAGAATTCTTAGCTCATCCAAATTCGTGGCCAGCTATGTTGAAAATTAAAAAAGTTTTAGTTTAAATTTGTTTATGTAAATGTAACAATAATTGAACAAAGTTGTATTTTTAAAAATAAATTCTCATACATTTTTAATATTTCAAAAATCCCGGGATTTGAGCTTAAAAATCCCGGGATTCGGGATTTATTTTATGACAAAAATCCCGGGATTTCGGGATTTGGGATTTCGGGATTGACAGCCCTACTCATAACTTCTTCAAAAATGGTCCGAATTTAAAACATTTTTTGTTCATTATACCCTACACTCTATGCATACCATGGTACAGGGTATAATGACTTTGTGCTGATGTTTGTAACAACCCGATATATTGGTCCTACCCCCACAAGTATACCGATCGACTCACAAGGGAAGTCTCCCTGGTGTCACCCTCCGATCTTCATGAAATTTGGATATGTTGTTAAGAACGAAAATTGACTCAACACGTATTTTTTTTAGCGGCCCAAACTCATTTTTAGGGTGGTCGATTTGTATGGGGGGAAATTGACCTTTTTCAGTTTTTTACGATTTACGCCTATTTAAACAAAATTATTATAGACATGTGTTGTATCAGATTAAAGGTATTAAAAATACCTATCTCGTGGTGCTAACAACGGGCCAAAGAAGTTAATATTTTTCGACTTATTAACAAAGTCGATAGGTTATCCAAAGACCTTTCATTTGGTATGTAACATGACTAGGTTTCTTTGCATAATATAGGAGATTAACGAAAAAAACTGAAAAATGCCATTCCCCCCTCGATTTGCCCGAGGACGAAGCCTATTGAAATTGGACAAAATGCGTCCATGTTAAGACCTAGCCCCCATAAAAAAGGTCCGCTTTAATTCTGCCTCAAACGACTCTAATAACCGTATTATAATAGATATTGGTTATTATTGTATTCAATAATAACCAATCCGAATTTTAAAGGAATCGGACAAGTTCTTCTTGTAGCCCCCGTACAAACCACCTTCCCGACATTCACTTACATCTCTCAAATATCAAGAAAACAGCAAATAGTTTATTAAAATTTTGTTTTTGTGTGTTTAACGCGTACTTTAATAACCTTATCAAATCTGATTATAATCGAAACATTTTTGGACTTAGGCCCCATATGAAAATTCGCCCAATTTTCTGTTAAAGCGTTGTATTGGCCTATTTTACTCAAATTTGGTTTGTGAGTCTATTTTACACTTATTAAAGACATGACAAAAGATATATCCAATCGATCCATGTTTGGACTTGGGACCCATTTTCCGGGAAACACAGGTATATACTTTTTAGAAAAAAATACAAAAAAAATTCAAAATTCAAAAGTGTTCTATCATGCGATTTTTATATTTTAAAGTTTTAATATAATTTTTGAAAATGTTCACACAAAAAAATTAAAAAAATTGTGTCAGTTTTTGGTTTAATTACAACCTATAAAGTGGTTTTGGATAACTTACCAAAGTTTTTGCTCTAAAAAAATTAGGCAAATTATCCAAAACTACTATATTATCCCCAAAACGTACAAAATTTTTTTATATATTTTTTTTTGTGTGTTTGCACTTTTTGATTTTTTTTTTTTTGTGAAAAACTCCATCGATTCTATATATAAACAAAATACCCTCTATGATTTTTGATTACACTACTTAACATTTTGAAAAAAACTTGACGCGACTGGGACGCGACCTTACACATCTAATTGCAATTGTTCTAGTGCTCACAAATCTGGTCTCCGAACTTTTCAATCACATCAGGTTTTTCAGAAAAAAAAGTTCAAAAAAATAGCCGTTCTGGGCATTTTTGACAACTCATAGCGGATGAATCCGATGTTATAGCGACATAAAAATAAGTCGAGGGTAAAGCTTACAATTAGTCATTGCTCTTTAGAAGGCTAAACTAATTTGGTAAGTCGCCTTAACCCATAAGGCACCAATTATTTCTAAATAATGTTTTTCTGCTTCAAGTCATATAAAAAAAAAACTTAAAGCGAATGGAACGTCACCTTCTACACATGATTACAATTATTCTACTGGTCCGGCTTCCAAACTATTCCATTACATAAGGTTTTTAAGAAATTTGAAATACAAAAATACAATTACTCTGCTGGTCACAAATCAGGTCTCAAAACTGTTCCATTACATCAAGTTCTTGAGAAATTTGAAATACGAAAAAAAAAACACATTTGACAAATCATAGCGGATGAACCCGATGTGCTGACTCCATTAATTTTTACCCCTAAACTTTTTTTCCAAATAAACTTATAGTCTATTTTCAATTCCAATTTCGCATTGAAGACCTTAAGACCCTCTGAAAACATGGTATGTTGTTTTTAAAGAAATTTGTTCGGGACCTGAAGGCTAGAAATCCCTCTTTAATAATAAGAAGTATATTAACATCCAAGAAAATAAAAATATATTTCAAATTAAGAGCAACCTTACGACTTTTGTTGCATGCTGCTGCTTTTATACCAAAAAAAGAAATTTGTATTTTGGTCTACGCATTTAAACAAACTACAATTTATATAATAGTAACCCACCCACACATTTTAATGTTACAAAATGCATCTCATATAGAACACACTCATACACCGAAACCGACTGACTGAATCTATGGATGTCGTCCTAGATCTGGATGTCTGTCGGATCAAAAACGACACACACACACACACAATCAGACAAAATATGTGCAGACTTTTTTATATTTTGCACAATAACATAGGAAAACAACTTTGTGTGCTTCGTTAAGCAAAGTGGATGTTAAGTGTAATGCGATTTTTATGTAAATTTTTTTTTCTCTTTTTTTTTTTGGGAAAACTGTTGGCAACGTTATACATGTACGACTGGATGAGGATGCTGATGCTGTTGGTTGCCACGGTCACGGCCAAGGGATATCAGATTTAACAACAAAAATTTGGAAAATTTTAACTTCCCATATTGTCGTCTATGTATGTGTGGAAAATATATTTTAAATTAACATTTTATACCTTTATACGAGTATGTCTCGCACATTTTCAGACACACTCGTCTATTTTACTATGAATGTATTTATGTTGGCAAATACTCAGTTTACTTATTTGCATCCTCGTATTATATGACTATGAATTTTATTTAAGTGTATTCGTTTGTTTAATATTTGGGTATGAGTTTTGAATATTCCAAAAATAAAAAAATAAATGCTGCAAAAAAATAAGCTTTGTACTACAATTCTCATTTCGACAATAGCTGATGTTATGGAAAATTTGCTATTGTCCAAATAAAATTCCTTTTTTTTTGCATTATAAACCATTTAAATGTTTGTGTTGTGCAATATGAGCCTTAGTTTGTTATACGAGGGTCAAGTGTTAAGAAAATTATGTTACTTAATAAATTCACCATAATAGGATTATTAACCACTTTTAATAACTATTCACCACTGTGCATTAATAGTACGTTGTATGAATTTAAAATAGTCGCATTTTTAACCACATTAAATAGATATTCACCACTATGCACTTTATGATGCTCATTATTAGGGATGAGATTTTCATGCACTAAAAAATCGAAAATATGCGCTTAAAATATGCGCTAAAAAATCCAAAATATGCACTAAAAACCCTAAAAATATGCACTCAAAAAATAAAATGTGTACAAAAAAAATTTTATTTTCACACGAAAAACTTCTTAAAAAGCGAAAAATAACACCGGACTTAAATAATAAGATTTAAAACTTTATATAAGCAAGATTTTTTTTAGAAATTCAGACAATCTACAAAAAAAATTAATAAGAAAAAAATGTTTTTTTTTGTTTACAAAATAAATTTTTAGAATTTTAAATAGTTTTTGAAAAAATAAATTTAAATTTGTGTTATTGCTAAATTATACCAAAATATGCAAAAATATGCACTTAAAAGTTGGAAATATGCACAAAATATGCACTTAAAACTAAAATATGCAAAAATATGCATTTTCACCAAAATATGCAAAAACAAATCGAGGCCATTTTAACGTAAATTTCTTGATTCGGAATCGTTTTCGTTTTTAGACTATCGACAAAAAAACATGCATTTGCATGGAAATCTCATCCCTACTCATTATGTTTTCATTATTTTGGACGGTCCTGGTTTTCAGTGACTTTATCAAAATTATAATATATGTAAGGTAAGTTTATTAATGGACTAAAAAAAGAATACAGTCGATATTTTCTGATATAGAAGTCGGACATATTCTTAGTTTAAATAAGTGTCTCAGAGTTTAAGACGTTTAAATTATAGAAAAGTGGCTTAGATTTTGAGACATTTTTCCTATCGAAAACAGTCTTATATTCTGAGACATTTTTCCTATAGACAAGTGTTTCAGATTCTGAGAAATTTTTTCTTTAGAGATATGTCTCAGATTCTGCGATATTTTTTCTTTAAAGAAGTGCCTCAGATTCTAAGAAACTTCTCTGTAGAAAATATGATTCCTATAAAGAAGTGTCTCAGATTCTGAGACATTTTTTCTATAGAAAAGAGTCTCAGATTCTGAGATATTTTCCTTGTCTCAGATTTTAAGACAAAAAAGTGTCTTAGGTTTTGAGACATTTTTCCTATCGAAAAGTGTCTTTTAATCTGAGACATTTTTCCTATAGCGAAAGTTTCTCAGATTCTGAGATATTTTTTCTTTAGAGATATGTCTCATATTTTTTCTTTAGGTAAGTGTCTCTTATTCTACAGGACTTCTTTGGGAAATTTTTTCTATAGAAAAGTGTTTCAGATTTTGAGACAATTCTTCTACAGAAGTGTCTTTAATTCTGATAAATTCTTTTGATATGAAAAGTGTCTTAGATACTCAGACATCTTTTATTCAGAAAAGTGTCTAAGATTCTAAGACATATGAAAAATATATATAAGGAAAAAAAGCTTTTCATGTTCTGACATTTTTCCTGAAGAAAGTGTTTCAGTTTCTGAAAATTTTTTTCTATACACAAAAAAATAAATTTCCAACCGAATGTTCCAGTTGTATCAACTTCTGATTCAGTTGTCGTTTCTATTTTTGTGTCTGATGACCGAATTTTGTTGTTGTTTCAATTAAATATAAGTTGTATCAAGAGAATTTAGTAGAGACTACCGATATTCAGCTGTGACGACCTATATGCAAATGTATCATCCGATATTTAGTTGTATAAACTGAATTTTTTATACCCTACTCCACTCTGTGGTACAGGGTATAATGACTTTGTGCTGATGTTTGTAACTACCCCAAAAATTCAAGTATGCCGATCGACTCAGAATCACTTTTTGAGTCGATTTAGCGATGTCCGTCTGTCCATGTTAACGTTGTGCGCAGGATACAGGTCGCAATTTTTAATCGATTTGCCTGAAAATTGAAAATTAAGCTTCTATTGACTCAAGGACGAATCCTATTGAAATGGACAAAATAGGTTCAAAATTAGACGTAGGCCCCATACAAACGACCCCTCAAAATTTGGTTAAAATGAGTCAAATAACCGTGTTTTGTTAGGTCAAAATCTAAAACTCTTTCTCAGACAAAAAAAAAAAATCTCAGGTAAAGAACTTTCGTAAATGTTTTTCAACTTTGTTTTAAGTTCCCTTCACTGCAAATTTTTAGTAACTTATCACTTAACCCTTATGTATCTATGAACTTTACTGGACATTCTATCCATTTGTTAAACATACTGTATGTGTACATCAATACATGATTGTCGAATTTTCGCATCCTTTTTTAATACCCTTCATTTAGGGATAAAGGGTATATATAAGTTTGGTATTCCGTTTGCAACACATCGAAATGTTGGTCTAGTAAAGTATGATCGGCGACCAAACTTAAAACGATCTTTTGATGTACCAAATTTTTTTCGTATGACATCAGATGTAGTCCTAAAGACAACTCTTGTGCCCCAGATGATGTCAGTCTTGGGCATAGGTTAAGAGGTTGACATAATGTCCACAAGACCAGTTTCTGATTCAAACTGATACCGTGAGGAAGGGGAGGGTGGTTTGTTGGGTTGCTCTACATATTAATCAAAATTCTCTTCTGACTTCCTGGCCAAAAGCGTGACGATTTATGTCCTCACATATGTTTCATCAAGTTTACTCAGCCTTATATAAGCATCTTCCATGGGTTGACATCTCTAAGTTCCTCCAGTGCCTGAAGGAAATAAGAGCCAAATAATTAAATCGAATGCGAGAGACAAAAATAATGAAATGAATCTTCTACTTTCTCTTCGTCATCAATCCATCTGTACAAGTCGTCTCAGACCAAAATTAACTTTATTAAATAAGCTTTCAAGCCAGTATGGCCTGTAATTAAACCAACATACTTTCTGAGATGTGCTTTTTCCATTTAAAGAAGTGCTTTCTGCTTTTTCCATCACGAGTCCACAAAGACTTCGTTTGGATACAGTCCTGGCTACTTTCCCATTTTAAATCCTCCTGGCGTTTAAATTTGTTCAATATTTCCACATAAATCGCGTCCAGGTCCGGATGCACATCAATCGTATTTTCACTTAACAGTAAAACTGCGACTATACGAGCTAGTTCGTCTGCTCGTGTTGTACAAGATATATGCCGTCTCTTCCTCCATCTCGCAGAATCTGCAACCGTCCTTAGCAGATAGATTTTTCTTCTTAGATGCCGAGCTGGAGGGTTTTATGACTCAAAAATGTTCCACTGCTCTACTAACTTAGATTCACTCCATATTTTGAGTTTTATCCCTAACATGTCTCGATGGAAAACCAAAGAACCGTTCTGGGCCTATGAAAGGTGGTCAGGCACCACAATTTTCCAAACAATCGGAAGTGTTCGTTCATCGTATGACCCTCGGGAACCGGAATCTGCACAAGCGTCAGATCGTTATGTCGTCCTAATTCGTTAAGTGACTTAATACAGTTCAAGACCACACAGACAGACCAGTCGAATTTTAAGCCAATTGAATGGTTTGAATGCAACAACCGACATTTGCGGTTGCTGTTACCGATTTTTGTTTGATATAAACTTAATTTTTGTTAGTTCAAATAAATTTCGCCAATCGTAAGCGAAAATTTTGCTTCCATTCAGTTGACTCTAAATTCGGTTGACACAACTAATCCGTTTCCTAAACTAATCATAGGCTATGAGAGCTTTTAGTGCAGCCTGCCTGTGAGACATAATGTATATATGGGAACCTTTTGTCAGGAATGTCAGCAACCCCTGTTAACTGCCGATTATGATGGAGAATATTTTAAATATTTATATAAAACTGTCCTCAACTCGGTATATAGAGATGGGATGTCAGGTGTGACTCTGGCATGTCTGTCACCCAGGATGTCTCAAGGACGTTGCCAACTTAAAATGTTTTAGACATTGCGTAGAGTATATATGGATTCGGCAAAGTCGAATTTAAATTTTTTAACTTGTTTTAACCAACTACAAACATACAATATACAAACAACATAATACCCTGTCAAGTGGTCGGTTGAACATTTACAAAATAGTAGTATGGCTAGTTCTACTACATACACGTACGTATATTCCTTTGGGCAAATATCCTTATGCTCCTGATGTTTCTGTTTTAAATTTTTACTCGGTTTAATGTTCTTCTCTATGTTAACTGAAGTGTATTTGTTATTGTGTTTGTTGTGAATTTTTTATTTTTTTTTGGGTGTTTGAGTGTTTAAATGAAATCACATTCAAAAAATTGCTCATATTTGTATTTTGTAATTAACGTAATGAAAATGCTTTTCAAGTACTTTACGAGTATTATGATTTTTTTTCTGTTGTTTTATAATTTTTGGGTAAATATGATGTTTTTAAAAGTGTGGTTTTGTATTATCAAAAAATAAAAAAGTAAACAACAAATGAGCATTAAGGTATATTAAAAATACAGTCTAAATTCAAGTAGACCATCCTACGCATATGAAAATATGATGGTAATTTTGTTGAAAATTTAACGTGATAGCAAACAATAATTGCAGACTTCAAAATATGATGGTAATTTAGATGTGAAATTATTGTTGAAGCCTATGAATTTCAATGAAATGTTGAAGAGCTCATTACGATAAATCTTTGATGTTGATGCAACATTTTGGTTAGGTTGGAAAAGAGATTAGAAAATCTTTATACGGATGTCATATTATTCAAAAAACCTGTGGGTGTGATCAATTCCACTATAGCAATCGAGATGTCAGGTTCAACCCTTTCCCCCAACGACTCGGTGCCATTTCTCGCACATTCATCTGCCAATTCGTTCCCAAGGACCCAGTTACAAACGATTCCCGATTTTACAGTGTTTGATTCTAAGGCCTTCAGAGCCACAAAAATCTTAATGGCGTACATGCGTAGGTCCCTTGCCATAATCATCTGCACGGCTTTATCTTTTCCAAGTACCTCAGCCTAGGAATTACTACACTTGTCCGGAAGTCTCAATGAGGCTACGATTTCCAGGCATTCCGTAAAGATTGAGATCGCATTCTCTATTATAACAGAGTTTCCGCCCTGTTTTCCCTAGTTAGTATTTGGACTTTTTTTTTACGTTGAACCAACACTCATGGGATGCCCCTACTAATGCAGTGCATTGTGTTGATATCAGGAAAATAGGTTGTGAGGAGGAGGAAAGAGGGAGTAGTGTTTGTGGATATTTGACTTGAATTTATCTACATTGAAAGAAGCTGGGAAGACCTCCGCTGGAAGATTATTCCAAATACAGCTAGTACGACTGATAAACGAACCTTCTCTGTAATGCGATGTGCGATCAACTGGACAATCAACAACAAATGGATGTGATCTACTAGACGACCGAGTGTTGCAAACAAAAACTTGGGCTCTAGGGATAAGTTCACTTATCTCAGCGGAACACTTTCCATGGTAATATCGAAGAACAGAGTCACACAACCCACATTCCGACGATGCTCCAGTGAGTAGAGTTGGATACTTGTCATTGATAAGCATCAACGCCCTCCTTTGCACACGGTCCAAAAGCTCCAAAATAGACTTTGAAGCCTCTGCCCATATATGGGAGTTGTATTCCATCTTCGGTCGGATGTAGGTGGTATAAATAGTTAGGAGATCGGATGAGGTGAAGTACTTTTTACACCGGTTTAAAAAACCGAGACACTTGAATGCTTCTTTCGACACTTGAAAAACATGTTTATTCCAACGGACATTGCACTGAATTTTCATGCCCAGAACATCAAGACTGTCCGATTTATCGATACCTATACCACCCATTTGTACAGATGACGCTGGTGATTCCAGATTCCTGTGGGTCAACATACAACCTGTCAAACCCACACACACCAGTCATTGTACCTTCTGTAGGTTGCAAAGATATGATTTCTTATCCACTGCTATCCACACCACGAGGGCACCATAAGTAAAAGTATTGGTCTAATTATCGCACCATACATTTAGTAGATAATTTACGGTTTTTAACCCCACTTTCTTCCGAAAGTTCTCCTGCAGGTGTAAAAAGCACATAAAGAATTTTTTATCTTTCCTCTGCATTTCTTTTCCAAGAAAACTTTGAGACAAGGATCACATCCAGGTATTTCTTCTTATTAGACAGTTTCAGGGTGATTCCATTTATCTACAGAAAAAACATCTTGTCTATCTTAGTCCTTCCTGTGAACAAGACGAGTTCGGTTTTGGCAAGTTTAACTCCAAAAACGTCGAGAGTGTCTTAAGCGCTGAGTTCACCGTCCGACAGCCAATATTAAACATGAACCGGATAATATACATCTGAAAGTAGATATCAAATGGAGTAAAACTGCATTTACAGTACTTCATTTCGTGATCCTACTTCCTTTTAAAAGGCCTTCAAAGTTTTGAAGGATACATTTTGTAAAATATTTTTGACATATTTTTACTTGTCCTAGGATGACACTAGTAATGGCAAATAAAAGAGGAGGATCTCACCTAATCTAGGGGTTTTGGTGTGAGACGTTGGGGGACACCTTCTCCTTACGGTAGATATTTCAAATGGATTTATTATGACTAGGGCAAGTACTTTCATGAAAATGTATATTTTTACTCAGCATTGTAAACATAACATAAATTAAATATCTATCCAAATCAATAAATTTGCAATAAAATGGCATTGATTTGTAGTTGCATGTTTTTGCATATTTTGGTATAAATGCATATTTTTGCATATTTTCATATAAATTGGACTTTTTTTAAATTTCATCAATATTTTTTCAAAGCTTCCTTAGAAAAATTTAAAACCAATCCCCTATTTCTAATAGAAAAATGTATTTATGTATGGAAATCATATTCTGATGCATTTTTGAAAGAAAATGGATTCTGGAAGTATAAATTTTAGATTCTGAGAAATGTTTCCTAATTAAAATGTTCCTATTCTGAGAGATTTTACAGAAAATTGCGGTTTTATTATATTTTTTACAGGAAAATTGCTATTTTATTTTGATTAGATTTAGGGTAGGGTCTTTTGAGTTAATTTTTTGACCTGAAAATCGGAAAATTCCGAAAAAAGTGAAAAAATAAATTTTTAAAATAAATAATTTTTTTTTAGAATAAAGAACAAAAAGTATTGAAAAATAAATTGTTCTAGAAAATATTGTATTTTGATGCTTTGTTTTATAAAATTTTTTACTTCAGAAGTATTTACTGACTCAAAGAAAAAACTTCTCACGTAAAAAAATATTTCACTAATTAAAAATTGTTTCCACTCAATAAAATATTTTTAAGAATTGTCGAGGGCCTTAAAATATTTGACAAAGCCTAATTTATGTTGACAAATTATTTTCTTTAGTAAAAACAATATTTTTAGATGCATATTTTTGAAGTTTATAGTGCATATTTTGAATTTTTAGACGCATATTTTCGGTTTTTAGATGCATGAAAGTACTTGCCATAATTATGACTCTTGCAATTAATTAATCCAATAAATCATTATAAAAAAATTATTTTTTTATATCCACGCCCACAAAAGGGGCGGGTCGAAACTTTTTGTTGCTTTTTTGATCCGCTGGATCCACATACAGAATCTTGAACTTCATATTACATAAAAATGTTGCATTTGATTAGTAAAAGTACAAAAAACCCTGGAAAAATATGCCGTTTTTTTGGGGGTTGATTTAATTCTCCAAGGGGGAACTTTTTTCCCCTTGGTCCGATTTTGTCCATTTCCGAACTTAACCTGTCTAAGACCATAAGGCATATTCGTGCCAAACTAAGGAAGTCTAGTTTTTTTTATTATGGACTGTATCGTATCCTTTACAGACTGACGGACAGGAGGACGGACATCGCTAAAATGTCTTTGAATCGATCACTGATCAATAATATATATACTTTATGTGGTCCTAGACCGATATTTCGATGCGTTACACACGGAATGACAAAGTGAGTATACCCCATACTGTGGTTGGAGGGTATAAAAATTAAATTTGCCTTGGCCGAATCCATGAATACACTCTACAATAGAGATAAACAATATTTTCGTTTCTATGATTTCCTATGATTCACAGGTTTAGCGTCATTGTTGCTAAAAAACATGTGGCTACATATTCGAAAGAACATTCATTCCACAGTGATACGAATCTGTCAAAATATTTTATATCTGCCCTTGCAGCAACATCCTCGATAGTATAGTGGTCAGTATCCCCGCCTGTCACGCGGGAGACCGGGGTTCAATTCCCCGTCGGGGAGATGTTATTTTTTTTTTGACAAACAATTGTTTTTTTATTTTTTCCATACATTTTTTTTTATTAAAAAATTTTTCTTTCCACAAAAAAAAAAAAAATTTGGTAAAAAAAAAAAATTGTATCTCCCCGACGGGGAATTGAACCCCGGTCTCCCGCGTGACAGGCGGGGATACTGACCACTATACTATCGAGGATGTTGCTAGAACATGAGTTAGATACAATGTTAACAAACTTCTCAAGGTTGCTGAATTTCATGTGTTTTGAATAATGTGTGATGACCAAATATGTGATTTATTTTTTCACCCATTAAATGTGTTTTTTTTTATTACAGTGATAATCATAAACCTAGTAAAACTTATCATAAATTCTATTACAAACAAAATTTAGAATGTGTTCACTTGTTCCCTACAAACTTTCATAAATGTAATTAATGTCATTATGGTTAATAATAAAAAAAACCACTAAAGAACCACCAGTTAAACTTTTCTGATTTGTTTGTGATTGTCATAAAGTGTTAAGAGTGACACTTTATGTCACATCATATAAATTTTTTTTATAGTGGGTATAAAAAAATTATTGTACAAATAAAATTTATTAAATTACTTAAAGTAAACTAAACTCTTTTTTTTTTTGAGTTAGAAACTAAAACTATTAAAATTTGTTGCATACTTTTCAACATTAATATTTTATTTTGAAGTTATTTCAAACAAAACTTAAAATTTTTTATGATTTATATTTTTTCCTAAAAACTGTATTTAGTTTTATTTTATTGCTTGTTAATTTAAGTAATTAAAACTAATATCAAATTGCTATAAATTTTAAACTTTATAGACTTGTTTGTGTATAAATATGTTTGTATATAAATATTTTTTAGGAAAAAATAAATATATTTGCAGTATTTACGTGCATGTGTCTGCTTTTATTAAAAGTACAAAGTATTTTTTTTAAGTGCAAAAAAAATATAAAAAAAATTATAAACAGGGACGTACACTCAAAAAAAAAAATTAGTAGATTTACTAATTTTTTTTTTGCTAATGCTTTTTAGCTAACTTGTAGCAAATTTTTATCTGAAATTAGTATGTTAGCAAAAATATCTTGTAAACATAATTTAGCGCGTTAGCAATTTTAAACAAACTTTGAACTATTTTTTTTGCTAAATCTGAAATTGAGTTGACGATATTTTTACAAGTTTTTTTGCTAATATGTTTTACCAAAAAATAAATTGTTAAAAACTGTATTTTTATTTCTCTTTTTTTTCTCTGCATTTGTTTTGATATGGAACAAATTTCTCCCATAAAAAAGTCTCAGATGTATACGAAAAATCTGCTAGATTCTGAGAATTTTTCTGAAAGAAAATGTGAAACTTAAAAAAAAAAAAAAAATTAACAATGTTTGCTCCCCTTAGGTCGGGGCCTGGGCACATGTCCTGTTTGCCCTAATGGTTGAAACGGTACTTAAAAAACACAGCAAATGTCTATAAAGACGGTGTTGCCACAAAGTATTTGTGGAAACAAAGTATTTGTTCTTTTGAGCAAAAAACCGTGATAATTTCTCTAAAAAAATCAATTATTCCAAAAAAATGCTCATAGGAGAAATCTGAAAATTTTTCATAGAAAAAATCTAAAAATTTTTCATAGAAATTTTCAAAGGAAAAACGTGACTACATCTTTTCCCACTGAAATTTAGAAAATATCAATTGTAATTAAGAAATCCCAATTGAAATTCAGGAAAGCCAAATTGAAATTCAGATACATAATTGTATATTAGAGTTCGTTTGGGGACTATGTCACTTCATCTGTTTATCGGATATCATCATTTTTTTTAAGGATTAAGGGGAGCTAAATAGAATGCCGGTATTTTTTTGGAAAAATTTTCACTCCTTGGGGTGGTTCGAAGCATCTGAAAACGCGGATTTTGAGCTGATTTTTCTGCATAGTAAAAACGGATGAATATATAGCAAATCTGATTTCAGCAGTCGATTCTACTGCAAAAATTAATACAATAGCAGGTTTTTGAACTCTTAAAAAAAGTTCCAATAACCCACAGCAGGGGGCGGAAAAATCGATTTTTTTTGAAAAAAATTCAAATTATTTTTTTAATCATGCACGATGAAGAGGCAGTTTTTACTAAGAAAATTGGTACAAAAAGCATCTTTCCATCACAACTCATTAAAAAGTTATAAGGCTTCAAAGTTTTTTTTCTAATGGCAAAATTATAAAACACCGAAAATTTTTTGGATGGGTCAGCGGTCTGGATACTCGTTTTCGATTTTCCTCTCAATGCTGATTCCAAATCTGGTTTTCAAAATGTTCCGTAACGTCAGGTTTTTGAGATAATTGAGGTCAAAGTTCACAAAAAACGCATTTTTGTGCATTATTGAGAGCATTTTTTTGTGATGTTTTTGGATGATATTCTGGGATCATAAAACTTGTTTTCGATTAATATTTCGATGATGATTCTGAATCTAGTTTTCAAATTTTTTTGTGATGTTTTTGGATGATATTCTAGGATCATAAAACTTGTTTTCGATTAATATTTCGATGATGATTCTGAATCTAGTTTTAAAATTTTTCTTTCACGTCATGTTTTCGAGAAAATTGAGGTCAAAGTTCTCAAAAAACGTGTTTTTGTCCATTTTTGAGAGCTTATAACTTTTTAACGGGTTGTGATAGAACGGAAAATTTGGTACCATTTTGTTAAGCTGAAAATGCCCTCTAATTGTGCATAATTAAAAAAATTAATTTATAAAGAAAATGGAAAAACCTTATATTTCCGCCCTCTGTGGTGGGTTTTTGGAACTTTTTTTAAGAGTTTGAAAAACGACCTTTGTATTATTTTTTGCTGTAGAATCGACTGGTAAATTCAGATAAGCGATATATTCAGCCGTTTTCGCTCTGCAGAAAAATCAGCTCAAAATTCACGTTTTCAGATGCGTTGAACCACCCCAAGGAGCGAATTTTTTCCAAAAAAATACCGCCATTCCTTTTAGTTCTCCTAAATCCTTCAAAAAAATAATGATACCCGCTGATCAAATTTTCAAAATTACACTAAAAAAAAAACGTGGGTATTCAATACTAAAAATTTAGCTACGAGTACTAATGTTTTAGTCCAAAATGATCTAGTGCAGGCGTTGCTAATTAATACTAAAATTTGTTACTAATATCTAGTACATGAAAAATACTAACAAAACAGTAAATATTACTGCAATTTACTACAATTTTAGTAAATATAATAACTAAAAAATCATAAATATTTAAAATTTTTGCCCTATTTAGTAAAAAAAATACTATTTTTAGTAAATAAAATTGCTAATTTTAGTTAATAAAATTACTACCTATATCAATTGATAAATTAATTTAGTGAAATTATGTATCACTGTTTTGCGCGTTTTGCCTGTTACATAATTTTCGAAAATAACCCCTAATTTTTTTTATTTAAATCTGTCAAAAATACATATTTTGATTGCATCATTACAAAAATACAACTCCATAACCAAAAAAATAAAATAAAACACGGTCTGATTTTTCCCAATTTCATTAGGTCTTGTGCTTAAGTTTCAAATTTCAGCAAAACCTATTGATAATATAAAAATCACAAATTTCAAAAAAAAAAATATCGCGAAAAAATGGAAAAACACCATAAATACCCTATTTTTAAAAACGCGTATTTAAAAAACGGCAAGATCACAAAGCACCAGCACCCTAAATGTAACATAATGGCAACACTGAATTCAAATTTAACGATTTTGCAAAAAAAAAAACAGTTGTAGCTCTGCTTGTAAACAAGCGCCCCCTTACGGAATAATTACTAACAAAAATAAATTAAAAACCTATTAAATTACTGTATATTAGTACTTTTATGAACTAAAAATAGTAAAAAAATTAGTAAATTCAACTACCAACAAAAATTACTCATAAACAGTAGGAAATACTAATTTTAGCACTTTGAAGATACTAAAAAAACTACTGTAATACTGGTAATTAGTAACTTATTAGTAGATTTGGGTTACCAACGCACTTACTATTTTTTTTTACTGTAGAATTATTTTGAGTGTAACTCTATTGTATATAGATCTAAAAACTCTTATTAAAAGAAAACAGGAAAAAATTTCTCGAAATCCGAAAAATTTACAAAGAAAAAATCTAAAAATTTTTCATGGAAATTTTTAAAGGAAAAGTTTCAAAAGGAGAAATTTATCTACACAAATCTGAAAATTTTTTATGAAAAAATATAGTCTGATCTGGAAATAAAGAAATTTTTTTGTAAAAAATTTTTGTGAACTTGACAATATTGGTGTCATTGTCATTGGCGTTTACTTGTTCGAATTGGAATCTTCGAATTACATTTATGGCCTAATTTTGTAAAACGCAACGCGCCGCGTTGTCAAAATTTCAATACAATTTGTTGTTGTAACAAAAACAAATTACACAGAAGTTTTGACAACGCGGCGCGGTAAGTTTTACAAAATTAGGGGGTTAATCTTTTTTGAATTAAAGTTGATCTTATTCGAAACAACTGATCTTTTTCGAATTACATTTGATCTTTATAAATTACAAATGATGTTTTTTAAATTATAATAATTCTTTTTTCAAATTACCATTGGAATTTTTAATTACAAAGAGAATTTTTGAATTACAAATGGAATTTTCAAAATACAAGTAAAATCTTCGGATTATAAATAGAATCTTGGAATTATAAATTGAATTTTTTATTTCTGGAACCTTTTTTTTTTAAATTCAAGAACCCTTCTGAAAATTCCAAATTGACTATTACCTTGAGTTTACATTTATAATTACGCTACTGATTTAACAGGATGATCACCATTTTGAAAAAAAAATTTGGAGGGAGAAAGTCAACTGCACAAACATTTATCATAAATGTTTTTCAGTTTTTTTTTCGTGTTGTATATTTATTTCAAACATATCGTGCTCAAACGTGTTGTTTATTCAAAAAAGTGTTGCTATGTCTGGATTGTAAAAAAAGCCCTGGAGCATAAAAAATAGTTGCATAAAAATAAACTACAGACTGAAAATAAAACAGTAAAATCATAAAAAAAAACACTACCGAAAAAAACTATAAAAATACATTTGTTTTACAGATAAACAGATTTAAAAAAAAATAAATAAAAAAAATTAAATTATAAAAAAATTGTCTAAAAAACATTTAGAAAATATATTTTAGTTTAAAAATTTATCTTTTAAAGAAAATTTTGTAATAAAAGTTTAAATTAAAAGTTTTTTAAACATTTAAATGTTTTGTTAGAAAAAAACTCTTAACAAAAAAATATTTTAAAATTTTTTTAATTATAATGTCTGCTAAGGACATTTAGTTTGTATCCTCTTTTTTGTTATGAAAAAAAACAAGAAGCTTTATTTTATTTGTATTTTTGAGTTGTAAAAGCGCATCATGCATGGAAAGTTGTTTTTCGAACTTTAGGGCTAGAAATAATGGGACCAACTAAAAGAATTTAAAAGGATTTCTTGTCAGTATCAAAATTGAATTCTACAATCCCAGAGCCCCCAATGACGTAGGCGTAGTCGCGAAAATTAAGCGCCGATCGGGTTGCTTCTCTGACTCCGATCTTATAATTAAACTCACCTCAGTTAACCACTTTTCAGCCAGTGATGCCAGAATTCTACAGATCAACAGAAGTGTTAAATAAAATATGCAGAGGTTCTCATATAAAAATTGGTTGGAGTCCGTGGAGTACAAAAATAAAAAAAAAATAAAAACTTTGAAACAAAAATAAAAAAAAAAAAATCAATTTTGAATTCAATTTTAATTTTTGGATTTATTTGCTATTTTATTATTTTTTCATTATTTCCAAAATAAATATTTTAAAAATATTATGAGTTAGTGGAATTTGATTCAAAATTAAATTAGAATCTGAGTTTTTCTATCAAAAATCTTCAGAATCAGGGACTTTTTCTATAGGAAATATATCTTGAATCTGAGACTTTTTTTAAAATGTCTCAGAGTCTGAGACTTTTTCTTTAAAAAAATGCCTCAGAAACTTAAACCTTTTTTATAGGAAAAATATTTTAGAATCTAAGACTTTTTCTATAGCAAAAATTTTTCAGCATCTAAGACTTTTTCTATAGAAAAAATGTCGCAGAATCTAAGACTGTAATTAAAAAGTCCCTAAATCTAAGACCTTTTATATAGGAAAAATGCCTCAGAATCTGAGACGTTTTCTATACGAAAAATTTGTCAGAATCTGAGACCTTTTCTATAGGAAAAATGTACCAGAATCTGAGACTTTTTCTATAGGAAAAATGTCTTACAAGGGAAGTCTCCCTGGTGTCACCCTCCGATCTTCATGAAATTTGGATATGTTGTTAAGAACGAAAATTAGTTCGACACGTGTTTTTTTTTAGCGGTCCAAACTCATTTTTAGGGGGGGTCGATTTGTATGGAGGGAAATTGAAATTTTTCAGTTTTTTACGATTTACGCCTATTTAAACAAAATTAATATATGTAGGCATGTGTGGTAGCAGATTAAAGGTTTTAAAAATACCTATCTCGTGGTGCTAACAACGGGCCAAAGAAGTTAATATTTTTTGACTTATTAACAAAAATGTCCTAAAATTTTGGTATTTTACTTAATATGATGAAAAGTTGTGCATGTTTGGACACGTTTTTAGCACACGTATATAGGTTTTCCAAAGACCTTCCATTTGGTATGTAACATGACTAGTTTTCTTTGCATTATATAGGAAATAAACGAAAAAAAAACGGAAAAATGGCTTCCCCCCTAATTTTTACCCCCTAAATATGAATTTGGGCCGCTAAAAAAATACGTGTCCCTTTATTTATTCTGATCTATAAAATAAAACCAATTCCATAAAGATCCGCGAGTGACACTAGGGAGACTTCCCTTGTTAGTATCTAAAACTTTTCTATAGGAAAAATGGGAAAAAATTTCACAAAATCTAAAACTTTTTCTGTCGAAAAAAAGAATTTGAGATTTGTTTGCAGGAAAAAGGTCGCAGAGTCTGAGACATTTTCGTTAGGAAAAATGCCTAAGAATCTGAAAACTTTTTCTACAGAAAAAATGTCTCAGATACTCTGAATTTCACACCTTTTTTTATAGGAAAAAGTCTCGGAATCTGAAAGGAAAAGATCTCAAAATCTGAGACCTTTTCTGTTGAAAAAAGTCTCAGAAGTTGAAACTTATTGTATTGGAAGAAGGTTTCAGAACCTGAGAGTTTTTCGATAGGAATCTTAAAATCTTAGACTTTTACCATAGAAATAAGATCTCAGAATTAGAGACTTCTTCTTCTATAGGCAAAAGTCTCAGAGTCTGAGACATTTTCTTTGGGAAAAAGGTGTCAGAATCTCAAATTTTTTCTTTACGAAAAAGTGACAGAATCTTAGACTTTCTCTATATAAGAAAAAGGCCTCAGAATCTGATACTTTTTATAGGAAGGGGTCTCGGAATCTCATACTTTTTCTATAGGAAAAAATCTTTAGAGTCTGAGACTTTTTTTTATAGGAAAAAGTCTCAGATTTTGAGACTTTTTTTATTGAAAAAAGTTCTCAGAATCTAAAACTTTTTCTATACGAAAAAAATCTAAGAATCTGAAACCTTTTTTATAGGAAAAATATACCAAAAATTATTTAGAGAATGCTATAGGAAAATGTTTAAGAATCTAGAAATTTTTTTGCGGAAAAAAGTTCTTAGAATCCAAAATTTTTTCTGTAGGAAAAAAGTCTCATATTCTGAGAAAAATGTCTAAGAATCTGGTTTTTTCTATTTATTTAAAATTTTCCTTTAAAACAAATTAAAAAAAATTGATCTAACCGGAAATATGACCATTAAAAGCAAAGCTCCGTTTAAAGGAGCTCTGATAAAAAATCTACTAAATTTTATGATTTTATAGGTTTCCCATTATCGTTTTTTTGCAAAAAAAACAGCGGTGAATTGATAATTTTTTTTTATTTGAAGTAAATAAAAATTTCCCCCCTCCCCCTAAAACTCAAAAGCTGTACCCGCCACTGGTATCCATAATAAAATTTTCCACGAATTCCCCCTTTTTCATACGTAAATATGTATTTTTTTGAAAAAATTGATTGCTTCTGTTCTAAATATCGAACTGGGGATCAAGGTTAGGTTAGGTTAGGGTGGCGGTGTCCGATTGACACCTCGCATAGACCTCTTGGTCCATAGCGGTACCACAAAACTTTTTTCCGCTAGCGGTGCAAGTTAAACACGATCAAAGTCATTGCGAATCTTTTCAATATCCTAAGATCCATTTGCGTTATATCCTCCAAAGTACCGAAACTTATCTGACCGCTAATGGATCAGCGACTCCTTGCCAAAGCTGGGCAGTGACAAAGTATGTGTTCCATCGTTTCATCTACTCCTGGTGTAGCGCATCTTTTACAACTAGCGTCTGAAGTAAGTCCAATATTCTTGGCATGGATGCCGATAAGACAATGACCAGTTATTACCCCAGTCAGAGCTCGGCATTCCCTTCTCGTAAGTGATAGTAGATATTGAGTTTTCCCTTGATCATAAGTTGGCCACAAAGTTCTGCTGATTTTCATGTTGTCAGTTCTCTCCACCTCCTCTTTGCCTTTGCAACATTGATGGAATTCCGTTTAAGTTTATAGTGTTGAAGTGGTGGTAAAACTGGCATCATGGTAGCTCCAAGTTTTGCGAGTTCATCTGCCTTTTCATTTCCCTGTATTCCGTTGTGTCCTGGTACCCATAATAAATTAACCTGGTTGTGTAGACACAGCATCTGCAAGTTCTCGTAACATTGTAAAACTATTTAAGATTTAATATAATATCCTTATGGCAACTATTTCAGCCTGAAATATGCTCGAGTCCAAAGGTAGGTTAAAAGAAAAGTTCTGGTTTTGTTCCACGTTCGTAAAACCCGCGCCTACTCCATGCGTTTGTTTGGATCCGTCGGTAAAGATATTTACGGTGTCTGCAGGGGTGTCCTGCCAGTTAGATCAATATTCTAGAGTTGGAAATCTTACTTCATATTTCCGGTCGAAAAATAGTTTGGGCACTAAGTAATCCGAATCAATATTATTTATATTGTCCATGTTACTGTGTCCAAAATTGCGAAACTTAAACCAATTTGACTCTTTGAGTCTAAGGCAAGCCTTGTAAGCTTCACCTTTCGCAAAAACGTCAATTGGTATAAGGTGCAATAAGGCGTCAATAGCGTTGGCCGATGTTGTTCACTGGGGATCAAAATCGGTTAAAATTTCAAAAGATTAAAACCTTGTTGTTTTATATCGGATTTTATATTTTTGAAAGATATGAGTCTTATCTTAAACAAATAAAAAATATTGAAAATTGGTTTTAAATAAGCTGAGCTACGGTCCTTTGAGTTTAAAAAACACACTTTTTTCAAAAAATTTCCCATTTCTTTTCACTTTAAGTTGATAGCGAGTCATTAGAATATTTTTTTTATTTTTGTAAAAAAATGTGATAAAGTAACTTTTCAAAACAGCAAAAAATTTAAAAATTGTTTTAAAAATGAAAAAAATTATGTTTTGTGATAACATGTACCATATATTTTTGGAAGGCGCTTTAAAGGAGTATTTTTAAATATCTGAAAATTTTATTAAACAAGACTCCCAAAACTGTAATTTTTGTACATGTCATTTATCAAAAACATTCTAAAAATTAAATTTTCAAAAAAGTAGGAGTATCCCCCACCTCAATTTATTTTTGGAGCTATTAGAGTTTTGCGGATTTCCAGAGTCTATTTACAAACCGAATGTTTTTCTTTTCATAGTGGATGGTCTGAAAAGTACAATTCTTTAGCATTTTTATAATTTCTATAGTTGGTCCCATAAAATATGAGTTCTATTCTATCAAAAACGAAAAAGTTTTTTATTTTTTTTTTTTTTTTGTACAGACAACTCATGTTACGCCTTGGTCATTTTCTCATGTGTAACAAACAAGTCTAAAACTTTTGTTTGTTAGTTTAAATACAAACAACAATAACTCTACCAAAAATTCTCCACTCCAAACAAACAAGGATAACTACTAGTGTCCGACCGAACGTTCGGGTTCAGTTACGGAGTTCGGCAAAAAGTGACGTTCGGCCACTGTTCGGTGTTCGGCCAAATTTTGGCCGAACTTTACCGAACACCGAACTTTTGTATGTATTGCTTTTTATCATCTTAAAGTTAAGCCATATTATCAGTGCAACTACTTTACACCTCGAATCGGGCTATTGTTAAAAAGAAATATAATTTTTTTCCAAAAAAAATCAACTTGAGCTATATTTTTCCACTTTTTTTAAGTATAAAAAAGTAAAAAATATTTATTTTTTAACTATAAAATAGTACAACTAATAAAAAAATACTTTTTTTAGTTGTTTTTTTCATAATCATTCGCAAAAACAACTTTTTTTAAATAAAAAAAAAAATCGGGTACGGGTTCGGGTTCGGCCGAACATTGCAAAATTTACCGAAGTTCGGGTTCGGGTACGGGTTCGGTCTGAAAAAGTGCGTTCGGTCGGACACTAATAACTACACAAAAGGATTGACACACTCGAAATGTCCTAAACAGTTACCAAAAAAAAATATACAAAATTGTTACATTAAAGCCTGCAGCAGAAAAAACACAATTACTAGACAACTTTTTGACAAAAAAAAAAATTGTAACAATAGTATTTTGTTAGTAACAACAACAAAAAAAGTGCCAAAAAAATTATTTGTAAATACTGTAAATTCTTTTTTTTTAATATTATTTTTTTCAAACTGAAAGTTGCAAAAAATATATATTTAGGGAGCCATAATAACTTAATTCTTTATACCAAAAATTTCATATTTGTCACCACAATTGTGTTGTTTGGTGTTTTATAGCCTAGAATATCCGCATGTTTATATTGCGGATGTTGTTTTCACTACATATGAAATTATACACATATTCCTATTCAAATAGATCTACTACTATCTCTCGATTTACAAAGCAATGCTTTATATCTTCATGTATTTAAAAGAACCCGTCTATAGTAGAAATATTCATTACTATTAATTGTCAAAATTGATTGTAATCGCGTAGAACGAATTTTTTAATTTTACACAAAAAGCCTTTTACAAAATATCAAAATTAAGTTACCGCCATCGAGTTTGACGTTTCCAAATATCAAATGAAGCATTTTTGTCCTTTCTTGGTGGTAATGGTGATTACCAGTCTAAACTGGATGTAAAACACCTTTACCAAAAAAATTCACCTGAATTTGGTCAATTATTTTTCTGTTTTCTCGTTAATCAGGGGATATTTGTATTAGATGACTGCTTGTTCATAGTTAGTAATAATAAATAAACGGAAATGTCTACTACATTATACAGGATGTTTAAATGTGGCATAATCTAAAACACCAAATGCGAAAAAAAAATAATGGTAAATTACCTCACACTAATTTAGCCAAATTTAACACTAGAAAAAAATATTAAAAATTAAAATATAGAAACATTTATGAACTTTTTTAAATTTTATTTAAAATATTTAAGCAAATGTAATGGCCTTTACCACAAGAAAACAAAAAGTCAATTTTAACAAGTTTATTTTAAATTTAAAATTTTCATTACATATTTTGATTTTAAAAACAACAAGTAGAAAAGTTCAATTGGACTTGAATCTATGAATACCCTCCACAATGCCCTTTTTAAGAAATAGTAAATTTTCTAACGCGAAAAAATAACATTTTTGATTAGAAATATTTTATTTTGTGTAAAAAAACTTTTTTTAAGTAATTTTTGAAAAAAAAAAAAAAAATAATAATTTACTAAATTTTTTTTTGAGTGAAAAATTTTGTTTTGAGTGTAAATTTTTTTTTCGAGTGTATTTTTTTTAGTTTAAAAATATTTTTGAGTGACAAAAATACGTTGTAAAATATTTTTGTGACTAACCAACGTTTTTAAAACATGTTTAACGTGTTTTCAACACGTTAATTTAAGTTGAGCCTAATCAGAAATTCACGGTTTTGGACTTAACCGATTTGACTGAAACTCAGTATAAACCAGGGCAGTGGAACGATAAATATATATGCCAAGCTTCAGCATCCTTAGAATTACCTTTCGAAAGTTAGCGTGTTTTTTATCTCGTAAATTCACGAAAACCCTTGCCGAAATTCAGTCTTTTACTCATAACTTTTGAACCACTGGACCGATTTTGCTGGATTGCAATACCAACCTGACCAATTAAATCCCCAACATATATGCCAAACTCCAGGAGCCTCCGTAAAGTCTTTCAAAAGTTAGCGTGTTTTCAACAGACAGACGGACGGACATCGCTAGATCGTCTTAAAATCGATCGAGGATCATGAATATATATACTTTATGGGATCTTAGACCAATGTTTCGAGGTGTTACAAACGGAATGACAAACTTATATATACCATCTATCACTAGAGTGGAGGGTATAAAAAAATGTCTGTAAAAAATTATGTAAAAATACGTTTTTAACCGATCTAAATATTTTCTAGTCAAAATTTTTATGTAGTTTTTACAAATTCTGAGATGTTTTTCCTACCGAAAAAGTCGGAGATATTTTTCTACGATTCTAAGATTTTTTTTTTCCTACAGAAAAGGTCTCAGCTTTTACTATAAAAAAGTCTTAGATTCTAAGGAATCTATAAAATAAAAAAAATGGCAAATTCTGAGAAATTTTTCCTAAAAAAAAGTTTAGATACTGAGACATTTTTAAATAGAAAACTCTCAGTTTCCGAGACATTTTTTCTAAAGAAAAAATTAGACTGATTCTGTGATTATTTTCAGATTCTAATTTTTTCTATAGAAAAATTTTTAAATTTTCCCTGAAGACAATTTTCATATTTTTCAGGTATAAAAATTGTTCTTATAAAAAAAATTTCAAATTATTATAGAAAAATTCACAAATTATTGCTATTGGAAAACACTAAATTTTTTCTAACAGAAAAATACCGAACTTTTCCTATAGAAAAATTCCCAAATTTGTTGTCTAGAGAAATTCCTAAATTTTTTGTTTAGAAAATTTCGAGACTTTTTCATTTAGAAAAATTCTAACATTCTAACATATTTTTCATAAAAGAATTTCTATACAAAATTTTTTCTATAGAAAAATTCTCAGATTTTTCCCATAGAAAAATTCTAAGGTTTTTGTTACAGAAAAATTCGCAAATTATTCCTGTAGAAAAATTTTCAAAAGAGATTATATGCCACAATTTTTTCCAGAAGTTACATATTCTACAAAAAAATATTTATTTTTTTTCGGAAAACTGTTCAAAACTATTTATAATCGGAACTTTTTATTAAAGAGGAAAAAATGGTGACAAACAACGGGATTTGGGCAATTTGTTTGGGGACTTTCGAGGATTTCAAGTCGGATTTTGACATCAAATATTTTTGTTTTATACTTTACGCGGACAGGACAGCCTTTAAAAGTTGTAACCATTTAATTAACAGCCCTTTTTGATTGTCCAAACATACTTTTCCTATTAATTTTCCTATTAATTAAAATTTTTCCGAGACTTTTCGTGGCATTTTTCGAATTTGTCGAAATTTTTATAATTTTTTGTCAACTTTTTTCAAGCCGGAGCATTTTTTTTCGATTTAGGTTAAAAATCTTTAATCCTTTGCAGTGCTATTAAAATACATATGTAAATACTATCATCTGGCCACCTTAATAATACCTTATTTTTAGCAAACAACGTGTTTTTAAGAACAAATTCAACATATGGTAGATAAATTATAAAACCTACACGCAACTGTGAAACAAACACACACACAGACAGTGGTGGTAAATTTTAAGCAAGCAAAGAAAAATTCAACATGACATATAAAGCAATGAATACAGCATAGCAAATGTGTATATTACACATTTTGCTCAGGGTATATAACAATCCCGTATTGTCTAGTGGTTAGGATATCCGGCTCTCACCCGGAAGGCCCGGGTTCGATTCCCGGTACGGGAAGTAAATTTTTTATTTTTTAAATTTATATAAAATTTTTTATATTTTGTTTCATAAATTTAACCCTTTGGTGGAATATTAAAAATTATGGCACATTTTAAGTTAATGAACAAAAACACTGTGTTACAGCGAAAAAATACTTTTGAAATGACATAGTATAGGTTGTTGGGTTTGATGAGTAGATCACAAAAATGGCCATTAAACTTGCCAGACACTTTCAAATTTCAGAGTTATTGTCAAAAAACGTTTTTTGGGCTTTTCTCACTAAACCTTTTGTAATTCAAAAACTGTTTAATCGATTTTAAATTTTTTCAATAATGTGTATCTAATTTTTTTGTTAAAATTAATTCTGAATACGTGAGCTCTGTTAACAGACTATATATGGGGCATTCCATGTCAAATCGGACACTTTGAATAATTTTTTTTAGATTTTCCCAATTTGTTGACAGTTAGTACCCTTCGAAAACTCCTTCCTTATAAATTTTTAGATTTTTTTGATGACCCGTTCAGAAGCTGTTAACAAATTGGGAAAATCTAAAAAAAAATTTTCAAAGTGTCCGATTTGACATGGATTGCCCCATATATAAGTTTGTCATTCCGTTTGTAACTCATCGAAATATCGGTCTGAGACCCCATAAAGTATATATATTCATGATCCCCGATCGATTTTAAGAAATTCTAGCGATGTCCGTCTGCCTGTCTGTGGAAATGGTGATCACGGCCAAAATATTACACGGAGGTGACTGAAACTTAACATATTTATTGGAAGTTCTCCCAAGAAGTTTGGTATTGCATTTGAGCAGAACATAATTGAACACCAAATGATATTTAAACAAGTACGAACATGTTTTTGCCAAAAAAAGAAAAAAAATCGCGGATTTTTTTTTTTGTTGCGGAATTTTTTTTTTTTTTAAAAAGTTTTTTTGAAATTGTGGAGGGTATCGTTACATTCGGCAAGGCCGAATTTTACTTTTTTACTTGTTTGACTTAAAATTGGAAAGTTTCAAACAAAATGAAAAAAAAATTTACTTTTTTTTTTAAATATTAGTTTTTTATTCGGACATTACTGAAAAAATGTTTTTATGGTAAAAAAATTGTTTTTTTTGTCTGTAAAAAAATTTTAAATAAAAAACCTTTCTTTGAAATTTTTAATTCCATTAAAGGCCAAATAAAATAAAACGATAATTAATATATATCTTCTCAAAACAAGAAAAAAAAATTACAGACCAAAAAATTTTTTTTTCCAAAAAAAAACACTTTTTTATAATGTCGGAATATAAATAAACTAATATTTTAAGCAAAAAAAGTCACTTTGTTCGGAACTTTTCGATTTTTAAGTCAAAAATGGAACCCAAAGCAATTGTTCAATATTTTTGTGTGTTAATATTGACCCTAAAAGGCAACTTTATCGATCTCGACGATTTCGAAATTCGAAAAAAGCTAAATTTGCTCCACCCTACTAAATAGTCTTGAAAATGGGATCTGACAACACGTGTCGATTAAGTCTTTAACATAAATAAATTTAAAAGTGGGAAAAATAATTTTCTTAAAAATTATTCTATGAGAATATTTTTAAAGAAAATATTGACCTCGAGCTAGAATTAGACTACTCAAAATAGAAAATCTTAATTTTTTAATTTTCTTGAAAAAATCAGACCGCAATTTAGAAAAAATCGATTGCTCAAAACTAACTTGGAATAAAAGGCTGAAAATTGGTGTACAAATTCCATTTGAACTACAACATGACCAAAATTGTGCGATTTGGCTTGGAATGCTTCATAAATTAAATTTATATTTTTTTATTAATTTAAAAAGTATTTATTAATTTCCCCCTTTTTTAAAAAAATTTAAATTCAATTTTACCACTAGAAAAATTATTTATTTATAAACACAAAAATTTAATTCAATTTTATTTCTTGCAAAACATTTAAAAACTTTTTTTGTCAAAGAAAAGTTTTTTTTTTTATTTTTATTAATTTTCTTATTTTATAATAACAAACAACAAACAAAACCACAAAATAAGTAAAAACAACAATAAAACCATTTAATGTTAAATAATTCAAGTTAATAACAATTTCTTTTTGTTCATCTAGGACTTTTTTTCTATTTTGCTATTGTAGCGTTTTTCCATTTCATCATCAACATTCACAATAATAACTAGGGCTGCGATTTCCATGAAAATTAATGCTTTTTGTCGATACACTCTACTTAACACACGGTCTAGATTAGCAACTTCCACTTCTATCGTACGTCAAAATCGATAGAAAGCACTGTCATTGCTAATGTGGACAGTCTTGTAAATGATGGTATACAATTGATGGTAGAGAGCCTGCTCTACTATAGATTGCTCGCAATCAAGTGTCAAAATGAGTAGTCATTTTTCATTTGACATTCGTTTTTCATGATAAACAAAAGAAGACGCTAACAAATGCGGGAACAAACAATCTCCAAAAGAAAAATGAAATTGCTTACTATCAATTTTGTCGTTTCTAAACGTCAAAAGTGACGTTGAATTGCCTTCGTGATAGAAGTGGTGGTTGCTAATCTAGAACGTGTGTAAAAGATTTTAGTTTCCTACTATAAATTTGGTAAATTTACGCTAATTGTGTAATTTTGCTTTAAATGGAAATGGAAATTTATAGTAGTCAAATTTTTGAATTTTTTAAAACTTATCAAACTTATAGAAGAAAACTGGACTGATATTTTTTAGAGTGTAGTCTAAAAATAATATCTACCAATTATGTTTCCGAATCAATAAGTTTCCATCAAAAAAGCATCGATTTGTTTTTGCATATTTTGGTGAAAATGCATATTTTGTGCACACTTGCAAATTTTAAATGTATACATATTTTTGCATTAATTTGCAAAAACACTAACTAAAATTAATTTGTTTCAAAAACTATTTTGAGGCCTCTGTTCTGTCTTTCACAACTTTTCAATTCACATGAAAATTTCCGAATCACATGAAATCAAGTTAAGTGTTTTGTTGATCATGTTTTCATTCGAAGTTGAAATCGAATAATTTAAATTTAAAAAATTATACGGAAAAAAGTGCATTCGTTTTACTTTCACCAAATTTTATTTATGTGAAACAAAACGAAAAAGAAATTCGGATGTGAAATCTAGAACACCAAAAAAATTCGGAAATTTCCATTTTCACATTTTTTATGTGAATTACTTTTTTAGAACAGCGGCCTGAATCTAAAAAAAAAATAGATTTTTGAAAAAAGAAAAATTATTTTTGCAGCAATTTTATGTTTTTAGTGCATATTTTTGAGTTTCTGTGAATATATTTAAACTTTTTAGGGCATATTTTAAGCATATATTTTTAATATTTTATTGAATAAAAATTGAAGAGCTTTAATGCATATTTTTAAACTTTTTATGTCATATTTTTAATTTTTTTGTACATAAAAATCCCAGCCCTAATAATAACACAAGAAGGGATAATTAGAATGAATATAAAAAATACAATAAACACAAAATTACTATTTGTATGGTTATATACCCTCATATTGTGTATCCTTGGGGACCATTGTGGTTCCATGGGGAAGGAGGAAAGTGGAGCTGATGTTGGAGAAGGGGGAGCCAGCCAGAAAAAAAGGTACAATTGTTGTAGTAAAAACCACCACATAAAAACCGCAAAATTTACCGTCAAATGATAAGAAAGAAAAGAAAGTTTGTTTTCATTTTTATTTTCTATGAGGGAGTTATGTTCCTTTTTCCTTTTTAGTACATAATTACACACCACCACCACTTGCATTTGTTAATGATAAATATCTTAAGGAACAGGTACTTTTAAGATACAAATGTTTAACTTTTTTTTGGTTAATAAAAGCCAAAAATTAGAGTTTGTTTATAAAATTTAAGAATATGTTGGTGATTATTTTTTTCGGCTGTAGCCAAAGGCTTTTTTCAGTAAAAGAAACAAACAAACGTAGTTAAACTTGTCTTTTGTTTTATTGAATGAAATTTTCTTAAAAGCCTGGCCTAAGGGTTAAATAATGTGTTTATCACATGTAAGATTTTTTTAGGAGAAGTCCCTTTTTTGTAAAAAAAAAATAACGAAGAAATTTTTTATTATATGTTATTTATGTACTAAAATGTGCACTATATCATGATGTCTGATAAGAAATTTTCTTAAATATAAAGGGTTAGTAAATACTAACTAGAAAATAAGGTCGCAATATTACAGACTTGCTTTATATTAAACATTTTCGTAGGGCGGAAATGCTACCCACTAAGGCTTCCAATCGGGATTGTTTTTTCTGAATCCCGGGATTCGGAACTGAAGAAAATTTTTTGGTTCCCGCAATTTTCGCAATATTCTGCATTCCATAATTCGCGGATTTTTTTTAAATTTTGTAAAATTATTTTTTTTTTTGGGATTTTTAAAAATTGCCGGTATTTTATGGCACTTTAAATCCACGCGATTATCGAATCCCGAGTTTGGAAGCCCTACTACCCACAGAAAAATAAATTCTTAACTGAATTGTTCAGTATCAACTCAAAGTTCGGTTGCTGCTAAATATTATATTTGGCTGATACAACCGAATTTTGTGGTTGTTTCAACTGTTAAACGATTCAAAAGTTATGAACTAAAATGTAAGAACACCTTAAAAAATTTTGGTACATTCCACATAACCTCAAATCACACAATGCTTAATTTCGGCAGCTGATTCACATACGTGAACAAAGTATGGTATGTAAACAAGTACAAACATATTTCTTTAAAAAAAAAAAAAATTTCGCGGATTTTTTTTTCCACTGAAATTTATTTTTTTTTTTTAATTGCAAATATTTTTTTTTTTACATTTTTACAATTTAACAATTTTACTCTTTCTACATGTTTGTATTTTTGTTAAAGAAATAAAAGATTTTTATGCTACACACAAAAAAATATGAGGGAAAAAAATTTGAGTACCCGAGTAAAAAAGCTCCTATATAGTTGTATATAATTTTATAAACATCATATATGATTAAATAGAATTATGTATATAGAATTTGATGCGAAAAATGAGTCGATAAAACTATATAAAATTTGATCAATGTTTCATATATTTTGATAAATTTTTTATGTAATTTTATGCGAAATTTGGACCCCTATTTTTATATAATAATAGCAAAATTATATAATTAGATATAATTATATAAAAATATATAAAATTGTATAAAACTGTATAAAACTATATAAAGTTACATAAAATTATATCAAGTTTTATATAAATCATAAAATTTTGTTTTAATTATATATAATTATATATAATTTTATGTAACTTTATATAGTTTTATACAGTTTTATACAATTTTATATTTTTTTATATAATTATATCTAATTATATAAATTTGCTGTTGTTATATAAAAATAGGGGTCCAAATTTCGCATAAAATTATATAAAAAATTTATCAAAATATATGAAACATTGATCAAATTTTATATAGTTTTATCGACTCATTTTTCGCATCAAATTCTATATAATTCTATTTAATCATATATGATGTTTATAAAATTATATACAACTATATAGGAACTTTTTTACTCGGGTAATCACTTGTTTAAATTTAAAAACCAAAATTGAGTAATTTTTTAATTGACGCAATTAAAAATTTACTCAAAAATTAAAAAGAAAAATTAAGTAAATAATTTAATAAAAATTTAATAGTTTTTTTAATTTTTTTTAAGCTTTCATAGTTTTTTGAATTCTCATTTAGTTTATTGATTTTTGTATATGTATATGAAAGTTTGTAATCGTCTTTATAAAATTTTTCTATGTCTTTGAGATATAAATATGTTTGGTAAAGTTTGAAAATCAAGTTTTTTTTTTTTGTAAAAAAAACTAAAACTTTTTAAAAAAATAAATTGGTAAATTTTGAGTAAATTTTTAATTGTGTCAATTAAAAATTTACTCAAATTTTTTTTCAAACATTTAATAAATTTTTATTAAAAATTTACTCAATACTATTAAATCGTTTACTGGTGCAAAATTGAGTAATTTTTTACTCAATTTAATTTTAAAAATTTACTCAAATATTTTTTTTATTTTTTTCTGTGTAGCAGAAGTACAAAGTCCTGCATTTGGACCAAGCGGGTTAGAAAATGTTGTTTTTTTCGATCCTGTCCCTTTTGTGGATAAAAAAAAATTAGTATAAATATTAATGTACTTTTTAACATTTATCACGGGGGGAATGGTGTCTGTCTTCAAGTGGCCCCTGCCGAGAGTACTAGAAAATGTCGTTTTGTTGGCCAGCTACTGTTTGTGGGCGTGGATTTAAAAAAAATCTTTAAAATAATTATAAAATGGTTCTACTAAAGCTTAAAAAACATATAGATAAATAACATTATCACGAGGGGGAAGTTATCCCCCACCAACCACCTCAGAACCCCCCAAAAAAGGCCTCTGGAAAATTTTATTTTTGTTTATTTTTTAATATGTTGAGGGTATTGAAGATTCGCAACCGAATAAATACTCTGACTTGTTTTTTTGTACTTTTGTTAAACAAATGGAATGGTTCTATGTCGGAAGAAGTCCTGACTTGTTCGAAAACTAATTTTGGTGACAAAAGTTGAAAAAAAATTTAAGAAAAAAATTTTTGTGATGAAAAAAAAATATATGAAAAAAAATCTTGGTGAAAAACAAAGTTTTTGATGAAAAAAAATTATGAAAAACACTTTTTTGTTCAAAAAGGATTTTGATTAAAATAACCAATGTTGATGAAAAAAAATTGATGAAAGTAAAAAATTTGGTAAAACAAAATTTTGATAAAACAAAACAAATTGATGAAAATAAAAAAATTTATAAAAAAAATTGGTAAAGAATGTTTTTAAAGAAATATAGCCTTGATATAAAAAATTTATTTAAAAAAGTATTTTCATGCACTAAATAATCGAAAATATGCGCTAAAAAATTCATAATATGCACTAAAAAACTTAAAAAAATGCACTAAAAAACATTTAAAACTTTATGTTATCAAGATTTTTTTAGAAACCCGAGTAAAAAAATTGATATGACACAATATATAATTTAATATGGGTTCGTGTCTATTTTGATATAATCTTACACGAAAAATGGTTTCATAAGATTTGATCGAATAATATCTAATAATATCAGTTTATATAACTTTATATCGACTTTGATACGAGTTTTGGTCTAATCCAATGATATCAAATTATATCCAATTATATTAAAATTTATACAATTTTAGAAATCGGATGTTTTTTTTTTAGTTTTTAATAAAAAGTTGAAAAATTAAAATAATAAAAATAAGTTGTTCTTTGAAAAAAACTTAGACAAATTTAAAAAAATGGAGTCATGTTAAATTTTATATAAAACACTTAGAAAATATTTTCAAAAAAATTTGTCCTTGGAAAAAACTTAGAAAAATTTGAAAAAATTGAGTTATATAAAATTTTATATAATAAAACACTTAGAAAATATTTTCGATAAAAAAAATTTTCCTTGAAAAAAACTTAGAAAAAATTTAAAAGATGGAGTCATATAAAGTTTTATATAAAACACTTAGAAAATATTCGTGATAAAAAAGTGGTGCTTGGAAAAATCTTAGAAAAATAAAAAAATATGAAGTCATATGAAATTTTATATAAAACACTTTGAAAATATTAAAAAATAATGGAGGCATATAAAATTTTATATAAAACACTTAGAAATTTAAAATGATGCATGGGACCAGATGTTGCAACATATAGTTATGTATGGCGATATCTTAATAAAATCCCACATCAAAATTTATTATATAAATTTATCTTGCAATACATAGTGTCACACATGATCATATATCAAATAATATGACTATATAAAAGTATATAAGATCATATTAAATTATTTTTACTCGGGAATTAAAAAAATAAAAACAAAAAAAATTGTTTTTCTTATTTTCCAAATAAATTTTTAAAATTTAAAATAGTTTTTGAAAAAAATAAATTTCAATTTGTGCTTTTGCACAATATTTTGGCTTATGCCAAAATATTCAAAAATATGCACTTAATATGCACTTGGAAATATGCACAAAATATGCATTTAAAATAAAAATATGCATTTTCACCAAAATATGCAAAAATATGCAAAAACAAATCAATGCCATTTTAACGCAAATTTCCTGATTTTTTGAAATTTGGAATGAACTTGCTTAAATAAATTTTATCCAAAAAATGAGGTTATCATTAATATTTTTTATTTTTTTCTGGTGCCTTTTTACAAAACTGGATCCTCGAACTTATTGTTTTTATCGCGAATATTTTTTATAGTAGGCTACCAATATTCAGAAGTGATTTATCCGGTTTTGTGAAAAATAGACACCAAAGAAAAAAAAAAATTCTTCATAACCTAATTTTTTTGATAAAATCGATTTGAGCGAGTTCATCCCGAATTTCCAAAAATCTGAAAAAAAAATCTCAGAAATCATTTAGGCCATATTAATATTTCGCTTCACAGAAAATAATATCGTATATATTATTTTAATTAAAATTTTAATTGTTTTTTAATTTAAAATTAGTTAAATTTTTATTAATTCACATTTTTATTGTTTTTAAATTAATTATACGGCATAAATATATTTGGTATATTTGAAGAAAAATTTTTTTATACTATTTTATGTGAAAAAGTGTTTTTTTTTTTTAAATTTTTTATTTTTAAAAAAAGGTATTGTTTTTAATTTATTTTTTTAATTTAAAGAATTAAAAATTTTAATTCTTTTTAAACATTTTTTTAATTCAATTTTTAATTTATATATATTTTAATTAATTTTTTTTTAATTTTTAGTATTAAGTTGTTAATTACATATAACATAGAAATATTTTTAATTTTTTATTAATTTTTTAATTAAATCTACGAATTTTTTAATTAAAATTTTTTTTTTTCTGTGTTCAAGAGTTGCAAAAATAAAATAAAAAAAAAAGTTTTTGGTGAAACGCCCTAATGTATTGTTTTATTTACCAGCTGGTGAACATTTTTTATTCACGAGAAGGTGAATTAATAAAGTTTATCGTCTAAATTCATAAAAAATAAAAGCGTTTAATAACAGGTTTATTAATCGAATTTCCACACGAAATTTTCTTTATAAACCTTTTATAAACCTTTTGTAACTTTTATGAATTTGAAAGTATATGTTCATGATCCTCGATCGATACTAAGACGATATAGCGATGTCCGCCCGTCTGTCTGTCTGTTGAAAAAACGCTAACTTCTGAATGACTTTAGGGAGGCTCCTGAAGTTTGATATACATATATGTTGGTTGGTATTGCAATCCAGCAAAATTGGTCCAGTGGTCCAAAAGTTATGAGCAAAAGACTGAATTTCGGCAAGGGTTTCTCATGAATTTACGAGATAAAAAACACGAAAGGCAATGAGGATGCTTAAGCTTGGCATATAAATTGGTCGTTCCCGCGAATTTCAGATTAGTTTCACCTTAAATTGCACGTGTTGAAAACCCATTAAACATGTTTTAAAAACATTTGTAAGTCACAAAAATATTTTACAACGTATTTTTGTCACTCAAAAACATTATTACACTAAAAAAAATACACTCGGAAAAAAATTTAAAGTCCAAAAAAAATTTACACTCAAAAAAAAATTTGTAAATTATTTTTTTTCTTCAAAAATTACTTTAAAAAAGTTTTTTTAAACAAAATAAAATATTTCTAATCAAAAACAATATTTTTTTACGTTAGAAAATTTACTGTCACTTAAAAAGGGCATTGTGGAGGGTATTCATAGATTCGGCTTATTGTTAGTCGAATTTAACTTTTCTACTTGTTATACCCTCCAACCACAGTATGGGGGTATACTCACTTTGTCATTCCGTGTGTAACGCATCGAAATATCGGTCTAGGACCCCATAAAGTATATATTTTATTGATCAGTGATCGATTCTAAGACATTCTAGCGATGTCCGTCCGTCCGTCTGTCCGTCTGTAGAAGACACGATACAGTCCAAAATAAAAGAGCTAGACTTCCGAAGTTTGGCACGAATATGTCTTATATTCCTAGGCAGGTTAAGTTCGGAGTTGGGCAAAATCGGACCAAGGGGGAAAAAGTTCCCCCTTGGAGAACTAAACCAACCTAAGAAAAAACGCATTTTTTGCAGGGTTTTTTGTACTTTTGCTAAGCAAATGCAACTTTCTTATCTCAGAAGAAGTTCAAAATCGCAAGGGGGATGTGCCCCCTAACGTCACCCACCGCCCCCCCCAAAAAAAAGACGCCCCTGATTTTTTATTTTTTTATTTTTTTTACATTTTGGAGGGTATAAAAGATTCGGCACAGCCGAATGTAACACTCTCCTTGTTTTTTATTAAATTGATTAATCAAATTTTACTGAAAATAAAATATTTATTGTCAAAATGGATAAAGAATTTTTTTGAGACGCAAGAAAATTACTATAAGATAAAAAGGGCATTGTGGTGGGTATTCATGGATTCGGACCTGTGGAATTTAACTTTTCTACCTGGTTTTAATTATATTCTTTTCTCAAGATGCATGCCGAAAAGCTGTTTCCTTTTTAAAGTTAGCTGTCTATTATTTTTGTGTTAAAGTATTTTTTTCATTCTTTGTTTCAAAAATAAAGTTGCATTTTTCTTATCTGCAAGAAGGAACATGGAAGTATCATAAAAACAACTCAAAAACAAACATTAGTCATTGGGGAATAATTCCTTAAATCTCCCCAAACACCAAAAATGTTTTAAGTCTAACGAAAAAACGTGTATAATGGTAAATTTTTATGTTTGTTTCTGTCGCATTTTTTTTGTTTTGCCAACATGAAAAATAAATTTACAACTTAAGAAAGAAAATTAAGAAAAATGTCTAGCTGGAAAATTTTGTTATATAAAAGACAGGAAAATATATATAAAAAAAATATTATGTTACCAAAAAAAAAAAACAAAAACAAAAACATTCTTTAAAAAAAAAAACACTCATCCATTCATTCATCTCACTAAAATTAGACAGTCAAAATACTTAACAACAACCGACAAATGACAATATTTTGAGTTGAAGTAATTTTATTAAAAAGGATCATCTACATAGATGTCTTGTAGCACAAACCCAATGTTAACGATAATGAAAATATAAGAAACAAGCGGGAAACATTCCAAAAATGATAAAACATATAACACAAAACCTCATAAAATATACCCAAAGGACATATTAAAGCAAGTATATTGTTAAAGAGGTTTTTTAAAGGTTTTTGTTAAAAAAAATTTGACTAAAATTAACTAAAATATAAAATACACTCCAAAAAAAAAACTTTTAATTTAAAGACTACCTATTGGTCCTGTGAAAGTGATTTCAGCCACTGTATGAAAATAGTCAATTAGTTTTAAAAAGAATTAATAAAAAAAACCTTTATCCAAATTATAAATTTTTGCAATGCCATTTATTATGTTAATTGAGTGTTATAATAAGAATTGCATTAGTAACAAATGTTTTCATTGATTCAATTACAACAGTAATTGAACTATCATATTATTTTGAATAACATTTTTTATAAACAGATTTTAAGTTTTTTTCTGCGTAGAGTAACTCTACTACAGTTAGTAGAGTTGTGTCGTTAGTAACCAAACTAGTTCAATCAAACTACCCACTTTACTGAGCGGTATATCTAGTTCGTTCCTTTAAGCTCTTTTAGGTATTTTCATTCGTTCAGCTCAATTGAGAATTGTTCATAAAATAATTTCGGTTTCTTTAGTTCGGTCGTTTAATTCCACATTCTTGTTTATTTTTCAATAGCGTTAGTTTTCTTTCCTCTTTAGACACGATTTCTCAGCATTTATGGTTTTTTCACTGCGTACTTTCCAATATGGTGGTATGGTTTTTAGTACAGAATTATCATCGCTGCCAAGTGTAAGTGTGCCTGTACGTGTGAGCTTTTTTTGTATGTATTTATGTTGTTTGTTTACGTTTTGTATGAAGCGTCAAAAGTTACACCATGTGCTGTCACTAATACTTACACACATCAAATGCACCTCTGTGAACCTACTACTCATGTACTGTGGTTTTTTTACAAAAATGATGTATATTTTTTAATTATTAATATTTAATTATTATTTTTTTTTAGAAATATCGTCTATTTCTCATGTAGTGGTTTATTAAACAATTGTTAATATTTTTATACCCTCCAACTACAGTATGGGGGTATACTCACTTTGTCATTCCGTGTGTAACGCATTGAAATATCGGACATTCTAGCGATGTCCGTCCGTCCGTCCGTCCGTCCGTCCGTCCGTCCGTCTGTCCGTCCGTCCGTCCGTCTGTCTGTCCGTCCGTCTGTGGAAGACACGATGCAGTCCAAAATAAAAGTGATAGACTCCTGAAATTTTTCACATATATGTCTTATGTTCATAGGCTGGTTAAGTTCGGAGATGGGCAAAATCGGACCAGGGGGGAAAAAGTTCCCCCTTGATGAAGTAAACCAACCCACGAAAAAAGGTAACTTTTTATAGTTTTTTGTGTATTTTTGTTAAACAAATAAAACATTTTTATGCTTGAAAAAGTTCAAAGTCTTGGACTTTGACCCAGGGGATTTGAAAATGACTTTTTTTTTGGTCCGCCACCTTTTGTGGGCGTGGGTATTAGCAAATAATTTATATAATGATGAAATTGTGTATCTTTTGTACAAAAAGCATAGTAATTAAATTTGTAAACATTTTTGACAAGAGAGAAGGTGTCCCCAAGGTTCCCCGACATTCCCCCCCCCCTTAAAAAAAAACACCCCTGGACTTTTTTTTTCAACGTTGGAGGGTATACAAGATTCGCACAGCCGAATTTAACACTCTCACTTGTTATTCAACATTTTTGTATTTGTGAACGAAAACCAAAAAGATTTGTTCACGAACTGTTGAACGACAACAAAAATTGACCGATTGAACTAGAAGAACAAACAACAGAAATGACAAAAATGGTTTGTTCACGAACTGTTGAACGAAAACAACAAATGATCGATTGTACTAGATGAACAACTAGATATTTTATCTGAAATGGACAAAAATGAGAGCTTATAATGCTGCAGTTCCCATATTCAATTTCTATTAAATTTTAGTTATTGAAGTAGAAATTTAACGTTTTCTACGACTTCTCTTAAAAATTTAGTAACATTTTATTTATTTGAAAGTTATTTAAGAATTGCTTTTAAAAATATTTATTCGAAGTGTACATTTTTTAGTTTTTTTTATATTTTAAAACGTTTATATTTTAATTTATTTATTTTGTTTTTTTTTTGTAAAAAAACTTTATTACCTCTGGTTATAGTACCATGTTAAGAAAATACAATTTTCATTAAAAATAAAAAACAAACTGCTGTTATGTAATTTTAGATGTATGGTCCATCCCAATTGGCTAAAAGGTTAAAATTACATTTTTAAAGATAATTTGGAATTTGGTACTCTTGACAGTATAACAGGAAAAATCAGACCAGGGGAAAAAGTTTCCCTTAAAGAACTAAAACTAGATTCCATTTGTAATTCAGTTGATATTTTGATACCTTTTATCTATGGGTTCCATAATGAAATACGGGCCTTACATGTCAAATCGGACACTTTCAAAATTTTTTAATTTGTCAAATTTTCCCAATTTCTTTACAGATTTTTAAACGCTTCGAAAATTCCTTCGTGGTAAATTTTCAGATTATTTGATTATCCGTTCAAAAGATATCGAATTTTCAAAAATTGGTGGTTTGTTCTTAACCCAAACTTCTTTTTCTCATAACTTCTTTAAGTGCCACTTTTAAAATTTTCGTTCGTGTGTACCGTTCGCCTTCTGTAAACAGGCCCTAAAAATGGGCCAAATTCCATTTGTTTTTAAATTTTTGATTTAATATCCTCCACTCTAGTGATAGAGGGTACATCTAAGTTTGTCATTCCGTTTGTAACACCTCGAAATATTGGTCTAAGACTCTATAAAGTATATTTATTCATGATCCTCGATCGATTTTACAACGATCCAGCGATGTCCGTCCGTCTGTCTGTTGAAAACACGCTAACTTTTGAAAGACTTTACGGAGTCTCCTGAAGTTTGGCATATATGTTGGACATTTACCTGGTCAGGCTGGTATTACAATCCAGCGAAATCAAAAGTTATGAGCAAAAGAGTGAATTTCGACAAAGGTTTTTCTCGAATTTACGAGACAAAAAACCCACCAATTTTCGAAAGGCAATTTTAAGGATGCTAAAGCTTGGCATATATGTTTGTCGTTCCTCTGGCCTGGTTCATATTGAATTTCAGCCAAATCGGTCCAGTAGTTCAAAAGTTATAAGCAAAAGCGTCGATTTCAGATTGGTTTCACCTTAAATTCGCGTGTTGAAAACCCGGTAAACATGTTGTAAAAATTTGGTAATCACAAAATTATTTGACAACGTATTTTTGTCACTCAAAAATATTTTTACAAAAAAATTAAAAAAAAAAAAATTAATTCCAAAAAAAATTTTACACTCAAAAAAAATTTAGTAAATATTTTTTTTTTTTTCAAAAATTACTTAAAAAAAAGTTTTTTTACACAAAATAAAATATTTCTAATCAAAAATTTTATTTTTTCACGTTAGAAAATTTACTATCACTTAAAAGGGCATTGTGGAGGGTATTCATAGATTCGGCACAGTCGAATTTAACTTTTCTACTTGTTCGAATTACATTTCTTAATGGTGTAATTTTGTTCTTCCATACTTGGCCACCTGGGTTAGTTAAATGTAAAGAAAACAAAAGCATCATTACACATTGTTTTTCCTTGGGATTGCAAGTAGTAAAAGGATGCAGGATATTGTTTTGTTACTTGTTGAGTAAAATGGTTTAGAGATGACATGTTTTCTGTTTTTATTTTTATGATGACAAGACAAGTTTTACATTTACTAATGGTCAAATATACTCATAACAAAACAACAAAAAATATAAAAAATAAAATACAAGGAACAAACAGGATAAATAACTACTTAAAAGGCGCCTAGGGTTAGTAACAAGACAACTTAACCCATTTATTTGACATGAAATGAAAATAAAATAATATATAAAATTTATATATAAATGAGAGTTAGAAATTTAAATTGTATGATTTGAAAAATATTTAATTTTCAATTAAATTATATCATAGAAACTGCAATTTTTAGAAAAAACGTACTTTTTCTAAAGGGAAAAAGTATAATTCTAAACATACATGAGATCGAACTTTAATTACAACCTTCAACTCAAGAGCGGCATGACAATTTTGTCCACTTATCCAAATATGCACATTATGGTGGAGCAAATTTACCTTTTTTGGATTTTTAAAATCGTGGGGGTCGAAATAGTTATCTTTTTCTTTGGGTTCCGTTTTTGACTAGAAAATAGAAAAGTTCCGAACAAAGTGAAAACAAGTAGAAAAGTTAAATTCGACTTACAATTAGCCGAATCTATAAATACCCTCCACAACGCCTTTTTATATTTCTTTGTAATATTTGTGAAATTAATCTGAAATTCACGGTTTTGCTAATAACTTTTGAAACACTGCACCGCTTTTGCTGAAATTAAATACCAATCAGACCACGGGAACGACAAATATACATGCAAAGGTTCGTCGGCCTCAGAATTGTCTTTCAAAACTTAGAGTGATTTTTATCTCGTAAATTCGAGAAAAAATCCTTGCCGAAATTCACTCTTTTGCTTATAACTTTTGAACCACATAACCGATTTCGCTGAGTTACAATACCAACCTGACCAGATAAATTTCCAACATAAATGCCACATAGAATCTTTCAAAAGTTATCGTGTTTTCAACAGACAGACAGATGGACGGATGGACATCGCTAGATCGTCTTTAAATCGATCGAGGATCAGGAATATGTACTAGGGGGTCCTACTTCTCGAATTAAAATGGAGCATTTAAAAGTATGCTCCATGTTGATTCGAGAAGTGATATCGTTTCAAGTAGAAATGGGCGCTGGACACGTGATTTGCGTGATTCACGTGAATCACGCGTGAATCACGCGTGATTGTGAGCGATTTTCATTTCAATCACGTGTTTGTGAGTGAGTGTGAGTTGAAAAAATATCTGAGTGAGTGATTAGTGAGTGAGTCATTTATTTTTTGCGTGAGTTTGCGTGATTAGATTTTTTGATTTGCCCAATTTTTTTTTCTTTTTTGTTGTAAAAAAAATTTTTTGGGAGTTTTTTTTTTTTGTTGGTAAGAAAATTTTATTGCGTGAGTAGATTTTGCGTGACTTACGCGTGAGCGTGATTGAATCTGGCGTGAGTCACGCGTGAGTATGTTTTTTATTACTCACGTGAATAGTGAGTGAGCGTGAGTAAACCAAAAAATTTCGTGAGTGATTAGTGAGTGATTCGATTATTTTTTGCGTGAGCGTGAGTGAATGTGAGTCAAAATCCACTCACGCGCCCATCTCTAGTTTCAAGGCTTCAAAAGATAGAATGAAAATGTTTCCCAAAAAAATATTTTCGCTGATATTTTTTGTCAAAATTTGTATTTTTCCAAAATAAATTTTTCTTACAATTATTTTTTTTCAATATTTTGACTAAAAATTTTAAAAATGATAATGATTTTAGGCTGGTGTCTAAATTACTTTTTTTTATTAATTTGTTTTTATCAATAACTAGCTGGCCCAGTCCGCGTTGCTGGCCCGGTCCGCGTTGCTGGCCCAAATATAAGATCAGTGTTATATTTCGCCTCGCTTCAAATATATAGCCTTGCAAAAAATGTAATGAATTTCTTGGTTTAGAAAAATTTGTGGGCGTGGTTTTAAAGACACGATTAGGCAGAAAATCATCTTCAAATTATATTTTAGGAACTAAAAAAAGATCACCATGTCTTCGAATTGGCGAACAGTACAAATTTAAAACTTCTTTAGTATCATTACGAACAACACAAAAATAAATTACGCATATCGTTCGTTCTTATCGTGAGCTATTGTCTTGAGTTCAAACAAACCGTTATAGTTTTTCCGAATTTTCCATTTTTCCGGGACACTTTTCTCATTTACATTTCCTTAAAAACCTAATTAGAACTATAATTAACATAAAAAAATCGGTCCAGTCATTAGTAGTTGACATATTTAGACAAAAGTGTTCGTTAAAATTTGTGTCTCCGATTTGAGATATATTAAAAAAGTGGGAGTGGACAAATTTTCATTATGTAAAAACCTTAGTTGTACACAGAAAATAAAATCGTCAAATTAAAATCAACAAACAGAAATTGTAAATCAGCCAAACATGATATCAACCAAACATTTAATAAAAACGGCAGCCTGTTAGTCTATAATACAAAACTTCGATTTTGTTTTTAACAAACTCAGTCAAGTTATTTTATTTCAAAATTATTTTATCATGGGGTCAGTCTTAGTGAAATCAATCAAAAATAGCTAAAAATTTTCGTGACCCCCTCCGATTTTGATGAAATTTGGTTTAGTTGTAACACTAAGTGATAAACTAATGCACACTTATTTTCAGCCCTCTAAGTAAACAGTGGGCGAAAAGACGGAGGGTCAAAATTTCCCCCAAAATCTCCCAGTCGCGACACTTTGCACCGTAAAAACTTAATATCGTTGGTTCTATTATAGCTAGAAAGCCCATTTATGCTCTACAAGACCTACCATAACCAAAAAATTTGCGAAAAAAATAAGGGTTACCTCCCTTATTTTAAGGTCGTGATATACGGAGGAGAAAATGGGGAGGATGGTATCCCCCGATTTTTTTTTTACTTGATAATCTTATAGACAAAGTCCTAAGGAATGTATTCTAAAATTTTTAAGTTGAGACAACAATGGGATCGCTCAAAATCAAAATTTTTCACAATTTTCCCCAAAATCTTCAAATCGCAACACTCTTTAACCTTAAAAATTTAATATCAGAAGTGCTTTTGTAGCTACAGAGCCAAATTTTCCAAAAAAAGGAATTGGTGCCCCCCTTATTTGAAGGTCGTGGCAAAGGGTGGAGGAAATGGGGGGAAAGTATCCCCCGATTTTTTTTTTACTTGGGATTCTCAAAGTGCAAATCCTAATGAACATAGTCTACAATTTTTATGTTGGGACAACAATGGGATCGACCAAAATCAATTTTTCAAAATTTTCCCCCAAAATCATCAAATCGCGACATTCTTGCGCCTCCCATTGGAGTCCCAAGATAAAAATTTCAGGATTTGCTCTCTAGAACTTACTCTTTTAAAAAAAAAAGACAAAAAAGAATTGGGGGATACTATCCCCCGATTTCCCCCACCCCTTGCCACGATCTTTTAATACAAGAGGCACCCCTAATTTTTTTTATTTTTTTTTTTTGTAATAGTAATATTGTAGGGCATTTTAAGAGCTTTAAAACAAACCAAAAATGGACTCTGTAGCTACAATACAGTCCACGATATTAAGTTTGTAATGGGCAAGAGTGTCGCGATTTGGAGATTTTGGGGGAAATTGTGAAAAATTTTGATTTTGGTCGATCTGATTGTTGTCCCAACATAAAAATTTTAGGATATATTCATTAGGACTTCCAATTTGAGAATACCAAGTAAAAAAAAAATCGGGGGATGCTTTCCCCCCATTTCCTCCAGCCTTTGCCACGACCTTTAAATAAGGGGAGCACCCTTCCTTTTTTTCTAAAATTTTTTGGTTAAGGTAGGTATTTTAGAGCGTACTATAAGCTTTAAAACAAACAAAAATGGACTCTGTAGCTACAATCTATATATATAAAAGAGTAATGTGACTGACTGACTGACTGACTGACTGACTGACTGACTTATTGACTGATTCATCATCGCCCAGCCCAAACCGCTGAAGCTATAGACTTGAAATTTGGACTGTAGGTTCACCTCCCGGAATATAGATCCACTAAGGCTGGATTTTTTCCAGTGTTGATTCTAAGGGGGTAAAAAGGGTAAAAAACTGTACTTTTGGTACTTTTTATATCTCCTGAAATAATGGTCATAGAGACTTGAAATTTGGACTGTATATTCACCTCCCGGAACATAAATACACTAAGGCAAGGTTTTTGCCAGTGTTGATTATAAGGGGGTAAAAAGGGTAAAAAACTGTACTTTTGGTACTTTTTATATCTCCTGAAATAATGGTCATAGATATTTGAAATTTGGTTTGTATATTCACATCCAGGAATAAAGATCCAGTAAGGCTGGATTTTTGCCAATGTTGATTCTAAGGGGGTAAAAATGGTAAAAAACTGTACTTTTGGTACTTTTTATATCTCCTGAAATTATGGTCATAGAGACTTGAAATTTGGACTGTATATTCACCTCCCGGAATATAGATCCAGTAAGGCCGGATTTTTTCCAATGTTGATTCTAAGGGGGTAAAAAGGGTAAAAAACTGTACTTTTGGTACTTTTTATATCTCCTGAAATAATGGGCACAGAGACTTGAAATTTAGACTGTATGTTCAACTCCTGGAATATAGATCCAGCAAGGCCGGATTTTTGCCAATGCTGATTATAAGGGGGTAAAAAGGGTAAAAAACTGTACTTTTGGTACTTTTTATATCTCCTGAAGTAATGGTCATAGAGATTTGAAATTTGGTTTGTATGTTCACATCCAGGAATAAAGATCCAGTAAGGCTGGATTTTTGCCAATGTTGATTCTAAGGGGGTAAAAAGGGTAAAAAACTGTACTTTTAATACCTTTTATATTTCCTTAAAAAATGGTCACAAAAACTTAAAATTTGGACTGTATGTTCACATCCCGGAATATAGATCCACTAGGGCTTGATTTTTGCCAATGATGATTCTAAGGGGGTAAAAAGGGTAAAAAACTGTACTTTTGGTACCTTTTATATATTCTTTAATAATAGTACTAGAAACTTGAAATTTGCAATGTAGGTCCACCTCCCGGAAAAAAGATTCATTAAGTCTGGGTTTTTGCCAATGTTGACTCAACGGGGGTAAAATGGGTAAAAAAGTGTACTTTTGGTACTTTTTTTTATATACTGAAATAATGGTCATTCAAACTTCAAATTTGGAAAGTAGGATCCTTTAGTGAAATAAAACATTCTGAAACAAGTACTTTCTGAAAATTCTGTACCGTTTATAAAAAGTACCTTTTATAAAAAGTACCTTTTATAAAAAGTACTTTTTATAAAAAGTACTTTTTATAAAAAGTACCTTTTATAAAAAGTACCTTTTATAAAAAGTACCATTTATAAAAAGTACCTTATATAAAAAGTACATTTTTTATAAAAGGTACTTTTTATAAAAGTACCTTTTATAAAAAGTACCTTTTATAAAAAGTACCTTTTATAAAAAGTACCTTTTATAAAAAGTACCTTTTATAAAAAGTACCTTTTATAAAAAGTACCTTTTATAAAAAGTACCATTTTTAAAAAGTACCTTTTAAAAAAGTACCTTTTATAAAAAGTACCTTTTATTAAAAGTACCTTTTATTAAAAGTACCTTTTATAAAAAGTACCTTTTATAAAAAGTACCTTTTATAAAAAGTACCTTTTATAAAAAGTACCTTTTATAAAAAGTACCTTTATAAAAAGTACCTTTTATAAAAAGTACTTTTTATAAAAAGTACTTTTTATAAAAAGTACCTTTATAAAAAGTACCTTTTATAAAAAGTACCTTTTATAAAAAGTATCTTTTATAAAAAGTACCTTTTATAAAAAGTACCTTTTATAAAAAGTACCTTTTATAAAAAGTACCTTTTATAAAAAGTACCTTTTATAAAAAGTACCTTTTATAAAAAGTACCTTTTATAAAAAGTAACTTTTATAAAAAGTACCTTTTATAAAAAGTACCTTTTATAAAAAGTACCTTTTATAAAAAGTATCTTTTATAAAAAGTACCTTTTATAAAAAGTACCTTTTATAAAAAGTACCTTTTATAAAAAGTACCTTTTATAAAAAGTACCTTTTATAAAAAGTACCTTTTATAAAAAGTACCTTTTATAAAAAGTACCTTTTATAAAAAGTACCTTTTATAAAAAGTACCTTTTATAAAAATTACCTTTTATAAAAAGTATCTTTTATAAAAAGTACCTTTTATAAAAAGTACCTTTTATAAAAAGTACCTTTTATAAAAAGTACCTTTTATAAAAAGTACCTTTTATAAAAAGTACCTTTTATAAAAAGTACCTTTTATAAAAAGTACCTTTTATAAAAAGTACCTTTTATAAAAAGTACCTTTTATAAAAAGTACATTTCATTAAAAGTACCCTTTATTAAAAGTACCGGAAGTACAATTTTTGATACTTTTTCATTTCCTAAAATTATATTTATAGAAACTTTTTATATTTCCTAGAATCTTAAAATTTGTAATGTAGGCAAATTCGGTAAAAAAAACATTCTGTGAGAAATGCGTTTTTCCGCTTCTTAGTGGGGTAAAAAGGCTAAAAAAGTGTATTTTCGGTACCTTTGATATTTTTTGACGTATATTTTTGACGAGAAACTTATAATTAGGAATGTAAAATCCTCTTTGTACTTTAAATATTTGCTAAAATAATGATCCTAGAAAATTGAAATATGGAAGAGGATGCTTCGGTGAAGAAACAAACATTCTGTAAGAGGTTCTTTTTCGAAATTCCGTTTGTAACGGGGGTAAGAAAGTCTGCTTTTCGTACATTTTTTTTTTGTTCTTATAATAATGAAAAAGTGTATATTTTGATTATTCTTATATTTCTTGAAATATTAGTTCAAAAACTTGATATTTTAAATAAAGGATCACCTAGCACAAAAAAAACGGTTTTTGGAAAATTTAATTTTAAGGGGAAAAGGGGGCAAATGGTTTTTGTTACCTATCTAACTATTACACTCAAAGCCCCAGAAATAACACCCAAGAGAAGGACGTATTTCAAAATTTAAACTTTTAGGACGGGGAACGAAATGGAATAGAGCGGGGAATAATATGGAATAATACTTTTTACTCAAATTTTTTTTCTCTCTGTATGTTTTTTCACTCAAACTCATTTTTATTACAATTTCTTTATTCACTGAAATATTTATTTACTCCAAATCCAAAATCCCAATATTAGGGCTTGAAAATTATTAAAATTTTATTGTTTAAATTTTTAATTGAAATATTATTCTATAAAAGACTTAAACGTGCACAAGTAAATAAAACAAAGACTACGTAGGGGAATTTTCTTGAAATCGGTAGAGCAATTCTGATCCTCCTATTATACGGTATTCAATGCAACCGGTAACGAAGTACCGGGATGGTAAGCTAGTAGCACATATGATATTAAATTTTTAAGGTTCAAGAGTGTTGCGATTTGGAGATTTTAGGGGAAATTGTGAAAAATTTTGATTGTGAGTTATCCCATTGTTGTCCCAACTTAAAAATTTTAGAACATATTCTTTAGGACTTTCTCTATAAGATTATCAAGTAAAAAAAAAATCGGGGGATACCATCATCCCCATTTTCTCCTCCCTTTATCATGACCTTAAAATAAGGGAGGTAACCCTTATTTTTTTCGAAAATTTTTTGGTTATGGTAGGTCTTATAGAGCATATTATGAGCTTCAAAACAAACCAAAAATGGGCTTTCTAGCTATAATAGAACCAACGATATTAAGTTTTTACGGTGTAAAGTGTCGCGACTGGGAGATTTTGGGGGAAGTTTTGACCCTCCGTATCTTCGGCCCCTGTTGACTTAGAGGGCTGAAAATTTGCATTTGTTAGTTTTTTACGTAGTTTAAGAACTTTACCAAATCTCATCAATATCGGAGGGGGTCAAGAATATTCATGATTGATTTCACTAATAATGACCCCATGTCAACAAATAGTTTTTGTGTTTGTTGAATTTCTTTGTTGAAAAAAATACGATTTTTTACGTTTGTCAGATCAACAATTTGTGTTTGTTGAATTTCTTTTTTGAAAAAAAAAAAATAGGATTTTGTACGTTTGTCAATACAAATAATAATTTTAGAGAACTATTACAAACTCGTTTATCAATTTTTTTTAACATTTTTTTCAACAATCAATATTTACAAACGTTAGTTGATATCACAAATTTCCGTATAGGAGCACTTTCAGTGAAAAAGTTAATTGTATTCACAAATATGGGGGTCAATATAACAATTCGTTATTTTCTGTGTACTATCACGAACGTCAACAAATACTACTAATAGCCAAAGCGGCCATACCGTTCTTCTATTTTATATATATCGAAATAAAAGTGGGTGTGAAAAATTTTTATTTTCATTTACGTTGGACTATGACGAACACTTAAAAAAAAGTTTAGTCAAATCGATCCAGCAGTTCTCCGATTTTAGATATATCGAAAAAAGGACGCGTAAAGGTGAGCGTGTTTAATTTGTTTTCCGAAAAAACCTAAGACGAACATTAAAAAAAAAATATTATCCACATCGGTCTGTTTAGTAAAATCGATCTAGCCGTTCGATTTTAGATATATCGAAAAAAGAACGCGTAAAGGTGAGCGTGATTAATGTGTTTTCCAAAAAAACCTAAGACGAACATTTAAAAAAAAATATTATCCATATCGGTCAGTTCTCAAGTGATGCGATTACTAACGAACTTCATTTATTTTTTATTTATATTTTATTATTCTCTATTTTATTTTTCTATAGATCAAAATTTATATGTATCGAAAAAAAGAGACGGTGGACAACTTTTCTTACCGTAAAAGCCTTATTTGAATTTTACCAACTTGGTCCATCCATTTAAAAGTGGACGTAGAAATGGAAAATTGTTCTATCCGAAAAATATCAGTTGGACTATGATGAACATTAAAAACAAAATAAGACAAATTGATCCAGCAATTCCACGATTTAAAATACATATATCGGGAAAAGTGAGAAAGTTGACGTGGAAAATTTTTCTTTCCTTAAAAATCGTTTTCTATGTACTTTCGATACATAGAAATTTTACTATCCATAAAAACCTTAGTTGAATTATGGCAAACATTTTCAACAAAAATTAGCCGAAGGGGGCGTGGTCAATTTATTTTTTCGTAAAAAACAAAGTTCGAATATGATAAAAATTCATTTAATAAAAAAATTAGTAAATCGGTGCAGCCATTCTCAGATTTTAGATAAATTGAAAAAGTGGGCGTAAAAGTGGGCGTGGTCAATTTTTCTTTCAGTAAAAACTTAAATTGAATTACTACGAACATTTAAATAAAAAATTACCTAAATCGGTGCAGCCGTTTTTCGATTTTAGATAAATCTAAAAAGTGGGCGTAAAAGTGGGCGTGGTCAATTTTTCATTACGTAAAAACCTAAGTTGGACTATGACGAACATTTCAAAAAAAAAATTGTTCAAATCGGTCCAGCCGTTCTCAACTGATGCTGTTACCAACGAACGACAATTGATTTTTATTTATATAGATTTTTCCTCAAAATTTAGTTTTTTCCATATTTTTTTATCAAACAAATTTTTTTTTCCACACATTTTTTTTTTCATTTCAATTTTTTTTTTTATCAAAATTGTTTTTTCGTAAAAATTGTTTTTTTATTAAAATTTTTTTCACCAAAATTACATTTTCACCAATTCTTTAACAAAAGTACAAAACACAAGTAAGAGTGTTACATTCGTCTGTGCCGAATCTTTTAAACCCTCTAAAATGTGAAAAAAATTTGCACTAAAGTTATACACATTTATCATTTTTTATATCCACGCCCACAAGCGGGGCGTACCAAAATTTCAGCAAATTTTTTTTGCGGAATTTTTTTTTCAAAAATTTACATTTGACATTGTGAATCGTATCAATTAGGGTATTCAATCGATTAACCGATTAATTTTGGTTAACTGTTCGAATAATATAAAATTGCCCATTTTCAAATAACAAATAAATCGGTTAATTTGAGTCGATTAACCGATTAACTGAAATTTATTATTTTTAGTACTTTTACTTAGTTTTTGAGTATTAATTTTTCAGTTTTATTTCAAATCGTGTAAGACTCAAAAAATTACCAAACTTTCTGGGAATACGGCATTGTTGTAAACCCTAGAAATGTGTAAAAACGTCCTCAAACCAATATTTCATGGTGGTACAAAAAGATATCTTGGTTAAAAAAATGGCTCTGGTAACACGGCCCAAATTTTTCATACATTGCCACCAGCATAAATTTGTCTAATAACTTTTTATGCGCTAAATCCGCATCAGCGTTTAGAAATGATCTATCTCATTAAGTTCTTCATAATTATACTGCCAAATATGAAAATTTTCGCTGTGTTCGGGAGTCTATAAAACCTAGATTTTTTTAACCTCAAAACTTTTCAGTACATCTGTAAAAAATTATTGAATATTATATTGATTTTATTCGGTTAATCGGATAATTTAAATTAAACCGATAAATAACCGATTAAATCTGAACCCCGATTAATTATTATATTATATCAATATATTCGGCAAGGCCGAATTTAAAATTTTTAATTGTTGTTTTGTGGACGATAATACATTTGTCAAGGCCGAATCTAACTTTTTCACTACGCCACTTTCAATTGCATTTTAAAATTTTCCAAATGTATTTTTAAATTGTCCAAATGTATTTTAAAATTTTCCAAATGTATTTAAAAACTGTCCAAATGTATTTTAAAACTATCCAAATATATTTTAACATTGTCAAATCAATTTTAAAATTTGTCTAAATATATTTTAAAATTGTCCAAATATTTTTTGAAGTTGTCAAAATGTATTTTAAAATCAACCAAATGTATTTTAAAATTGTCCAAATGTGTTTTGAAATTGTCCAAATATATTTTAAAATTAACCAAATCTATTTTAAAATTGTCCAAATACAATTTAAAACTTTCCACATGTATCTTAAAATTGTCCAAATGTATTTTAAAATTATCCAAATGTATTTCAAAATTTTCCAAATGCAGTTTATAATTTTCCAAATGTATTTTAAAATTGTCCAATTGTATTTTAAAATTTTCCAAATGTATTCTATTTAAAATATTATTTCAAATAATATTTTAGATAGAATTCTATATAGAATGTATTAAAATACATTTAGAAATTTTTAAAATACAATTGGAAATTTTTAAAATACATTTAGACAATTTTAAAATAAATTTTTAAATTTTTAAAATACATTTGGAAAATTTTAAACTACATTTGGAAAATTACATTTTAAAATACATTTGAATAATTTAAAAATACATATGGACAATTTTAAAATTCATTAGGACAATTTTAAAATATATTTGGAAAGTTTTATAATACATTTGGACAATTTCAAAATACATTTGGACAATTTTTAAATACATTTGGACAATTTTAAAATTCATTTAAACAACTTTAAAATTCATATGGGCAATTTTAAAATTTATTTGGGCAACCTTAAATATATTTGGACAGTTTTAAAATACATTAGGACAATTTTAAAATACATTTGGACAATTTTAAATTTTATTTGAATAATTCTAAAATTCATTCAAATATATTTGGACACTTTTAAAATACATTTGGACCATTTTAAAATATATTTGAACAATTTTAAAATTTATTTGGACAACCTTAAATATATTTGGACAGTTTTAAAATACATTAGGACAATTTTGAAATATATTTGGACAATTTTAAAATTCATTTGACAAATTTTAAAATTCATTTGAACAATTTTAAAATATATTTGTATAGTTTTTAAATCCATTTGGACAATTTTAAAATTTATTTCGACAATTTTAAAATATTTTTGGACAATTTTAAAAAAAGTTAGACAATTTTAATAAACATTTGGAAAATTTTAAAATAAATTTCAACAATTTTTAAATTTATTTGAATAATTTTTTAAAATATATTTGAAGAATTCTAAAATTCATTTGAACAATTTTAAAATACATCTGGACAATTTTAAAATTTATTTGGACAATTTTAAATTATATTTGTGCAATTTTAAAATACAGTTGGACAATTTTAATATATATTTGAAAATTTTTAATATACATTTAGAAATGGTGTAATTTTAATATCTTTACTTTTCAATATTTAAAAATCAAAAAATTTGAGTGCCACTAGTTAAAAAAAATTTTCTGGGTACTAGAAAAATTGAAATGGGTTGGCTTCTGAATTCGTGGATTTCCTAATATGTACTACAACTTCATTAAAATTCGATAAATTTATTTCTTGTCCCAAAATAATGTAAATGTCACTGTTTAGTTTCAACTAAATCTTTAAACCGTCACTGACTTCTAACAAAGGTCGACTTTAGCAAGCACAACAACACTACACACTAAAACTTGTTCAGTTAGTGTTACACTAACACAATACTAAAAATCTACTATGCACAACACTAACGTACTACTAAACATCTACTAAGCACAACACTAACACAGTACTTGACACCACACTAACGTTCACTAAACACAACATTAACCCTCCCCGATATTATGCACACAAACGTACATGACTACAATTTAGCACACAATTTGATATATCCCATATGGTCTAGTGGCTAGGATATCTGGCTTTCACCCAGAAGGCCCGGGTTCGATTCCCGGTATGGGAAGATTTTTTTTTTAATTTAAAAATAATTTTAAAAAATATTTACACCAAATAGTCTTCAAACTCATTTAAAATTCTGAAAATTTCTACCTGATTAGACAAAAGAAATGATCTACACAAACAACAATAATTTGAAAACATTTGAAAACTAAACCCCTAAACAAAATTGTTTGTGTAAAAATGACGTCACATCTTATTTAATACCATGTGTTGGGCTGTTATCAGTTGGGGGCATATATTTTTAAATTTTTGTTTCTTGAAGTTTTTATAATATTTTTTTTTATTTTCTATTTTTTACATTTAAACTTCTCGTTGAGTTTAATAAACATTATATTAATATATTTTAGTTTTGCTGTCAATAATTTGTCATTAGTAGATGTAAGAACTGACGTTCTACCCTATTAATAAGGTCGTGTGATGATTCAGGATTATGATCTCTCGTGATTACAATCGCTCCCACGGTTCCGATGGGGTTGCTCCTATCTGGGATTTGTGGCTGAACTGACGGCCTCAAGACCAAATTTTTAAATAAATCAATTTCAATAAAAACAATTTTAGATAAAAAGAAGACTTTTTTTATCTTAGCAACCACAAATTTGTAAAATCTGGAAAAAACTTTACCAAATTATTATCGTAAAAGAATCGTTTTCAGGGACTTTTCGAATAGGGAATTGGAAAAATATTTTTTGTATTTTTAAGAATTTTTTTTTGCCCTGGAAAAATGTCACAGAGTACGAAATTTTTTTGTTTAGGAAATATGTCTGGAATATCCTCAAAATAAGGAAAAATATCAGTGAACAGAATTTAGGAATGGACAGAATCGGGTTATTTTTCCGTAGAATATTTTTTCTATATGAAAAAATATCGCAGAATCTAGGAATATTTCTTAATTTTACAGAGTCTGAGAATTTTTTTACGAAAAACGTCACTAAAAATTTCAGATAGGCTAAGAATTTTTCTATAAGAAAAATTTTACAAAATCTGAGTGTCACAGAATCTGGGGATATTTCTATATCAAAAATAATACAGATTTTTTTTATATGAAAAATGTCACAGAGAAAAAATGTCCGAGAATCTGGAAATATTTCTGTAGCAAAATTTTACAGTCTGATTTTTTTTTTTTTAAATTCCACTCAAATGTCACAGTCTCTAGGAAAATTTTACAGAATCTGAGGATTTTTTTAAGAAAACTTTTCACAGAGTCTAAGAATTTTTCTTTATGAAAAAATTAACAGAATTAAGGCCTAGGCACTTGAGCGCTACTGTAGCGGTGCTGTAGCGGGACGGGCTGTTGTATTTTTCAAGCACTTACTGATTCCGTTTCAACGTGTCATATTAGGTGTGTTCCAGAACTTTCCGGGTAAAGTTCGGTAAAATGAGAGAAAATCAAAAAACCTCTCACGATACCACAAAAATGCACAAAAGTACGGGAACGCTAAAAACCACATTTCAAGCCCAAAATAATAGAAAATGTAAACAAACCAATAACGCTAAAATATTTTCGTAAGAAAACTTACTTTAAACAAGAAATCAAATTGTAAAAGTTTATTTTAATAACAAATTATCTTTTTTTGTATTGAAAAAACACATTTCCTTGGTTTAGTTCTTTATTTTATTTAAATTTCCAATTTAGCTTCACAAAAAATATCAGCTGTTTTTTTAACATCTGACTGTTACCAATTTACCCGAAAAAAAAGTGTGGGTAAGTTCGGTAAAATGAGAAAGTAATTTATTCTCTCAAAAAATCTCTCATTTACCCAATTTTTGCGTACGGGAACGCTTTTCGGGCTGGTTTGGGTACCCGCGGGCATCCGCGGTAACGTTCTGGAACACACCTATTAATTTACAAATTTTATTTTAAAAAGTGGTTATTTGTGATTTTTTTTTAATTTATATTTACAAAAGAACATTTTTTTTTCGTTTATTTATATTTATTTGTCAATTCTGCCACACAAATGAAAAAATTTCAACACAAAATAAAAAATAAAATCAGCTGACACGTAAAACGTACGGAAAATCAAAATTTTTTAGGTTCGGCCGCTACAGCACCGTCACGCATTCGTTTAAGTACCTATTTCTATTTATTTAGCGAATACAGTTCGGAGACGTGTCAGCTGATACGTTAGCTTGTATCAGCTACGTTGTACAAGCTAACGTATCAGCTGACACGTCTCCGAACTGTATTCGCTAAATAAATAGAAATAGGTACTTAAACGAATGCGTGACGGTGCTGTAGCGGCCGAACCTAAAAAATTTTGATTTTCCGTACGTTTTACGTGTCAGCTGATTTTATTTTTTATTTTGTGTTGAAATTTTTTCATTTGTGTGGCAGAATTGACAAATAAATATAAATAAACGAAAAAAAAAATGTTCTTTTGTAAATATAAATTAAAAAAAAATCACAAATAATACAAGCTAACGTATCAGCTGACACGTCTCCGAACTGTATTCGCTCAAGTAATTATGCCTTTAGAGAATTTTTCTATAAAAAAGATTTCACAGAATCTGATAATTTGTCCATATTAGGCAACATCTCGTTAAAATCTCTATTGGAAAACTTTTGTAGAGTTTGATAATTTTCTAAAGAAAACATATCAAAGAATCAGAGAATATTGCTATAGCAAAAATATCACAGAGTCTGGGAATTTCTATACATGAAAAATGTCACTGAAAATACATGTGTCAGAGAATTTCAAAAAATGTCACAGAGTCTAAGAATATTTCTATAGCAATATTTTTACAGAATCAGAGGAGTTTTCCATAAGAAAACTTTGACAGAATTTGAGAGTTTTTATCTTAGAACAATATCAAAGAGTCTAGGTATTTTCTACTGGAACACATTTTCAGAATCTGAGGGTTTTTCTATCAAAAAGATATCACAGAATCGGAGAATTTGTCTATTATTGGAAAAATCTTGTTTAAATATTAATAAAATTTTTTTTGCAGAGTTTGATAATTTTTCTGAACAAAAATGTCACAGAATCTGGGAATATATCTTTAGCAAAAATATCACAGAGTCTGGGATTTTTTTTATAAGAAAAATGTCACAGAGAAAAAATGTCAGAGAATCTTGAACATTTCAGTAGCAAAATTTTACAGAGTCTGAGATTTTTTTGCGAGAAAGTTCTTTTAAAATGCCACAGAATCTGGTAATTTCTAAAAAGAGATCACACAGAAAAGTTTCACAGAATGGCTATAGGAAAAATTTAACTGAATCGAATTTTCTGTAAAAAAACTATCACTGAATCTACAAATGTTTCTATTTGAAATATCATTAAATCTGAGAATTTATATTAGAGATGGGCGCGTGAGTGATTTTTGACTCACACTCACTACAGGAATTTTAGAATCACGCACACTCACTCACGAGCATATTTTTTTTACTTACACTTACTCACTCACAATCACGTGAGTAAATTTAATACAACTCACACTCACGTGCACTCACGCAAGCTTCGCTCACGCAAGCTTCACTCACTTTCACGTTGACTCACACTCACGAAACTCTTATTTATACAAAAAAAAATTTCAAAAACTAAAATTTAAAAATCTTTAAAAATTTTCAGCAAAATTTAATGTTCAGCATAATTTTACACTTTTCTTTGCTTTTTCGGGACGAAATCTTAAGGTAAGCTTTTTTTGATGCTTTTTTTGGTACGAAAGGAAATATGGAGTAACTCATGCAAAAAAATCGACTCACGCACACTCACTTAAGCAAAAATCTTACTCACGCACACTCACTCACGCAATTTTTTTCTCCACTCACACTCACAATCACGTGAGTAAAATTGAATTCGGTCACACTCATGCGTGATCACGCGTGAATCACGTGAATCACGCTCTAATCTGCTAATGTGTCAATCTTTAATTTATATATAGAAACTGTCACAAAAGAAAAGTATCGTATCGTAGTCTTACACTAAAAAAAATAACATTCCTGATATTAATGAAACGGATTCATTATTTTGTTTTCATTGCACAAATGAAGGAAGCTGATTGAAAATTTCGCCGCTGGATCCCGGGAAAGCGGGAAATTTTTTTAGTTTTCCCGGGATCCCGGGAAAAAAAACTCTACCTAGGATGACACTGGTGATGGCAAATGAAAGTGGAGGATCTCCTCTAATTTTACAATTTTATCCCGTGACCAGAGGCAATAGGACAAACCTAAATTGTCCAATTTTTACCAAGTCGCGAACAAAATTTAAACATTTTCTAAGCCCCAGACACATTTTTTTGCGTTTTGTAGTAAAAAATTTCATCAACAATTACTTAAGAAAATTTATTTCTTAATAAATTGTAAAAATTTTAATCCTGAAAATTTTTTCTAATATTTTCGAAGTCCCGAACAAAAAATGTTAAATTCGGCCTTGCCGAATGTAGTGATACCCTCCACAATTTCTAAAACTTTATTTAAAAGGAAATTACTTTTGAAAAAAAAAGTTTTGAAAAAAAATTTCCGCGAAAAAAAAAATTTGGTAAAAAAACAAAAATCCGCGATTTTTTTCTTTTTTTGTCAAAAAATATGTTTGTACTTGTTAAAATACCATTTGGTGTTCAATTATGTTCACATAAGTCAACCAGCAGCCGAATTAAAGCATTTTGTTTTTTTAGGTTGTGTTGAATGTACTAAAATTTTTGAGGTGCCCTTACATGTTCGTTCATAACTTTTGAACCGCTGGACCGATCTCGCCCAAATGCAATACCAAACTTTTCAGGAGAACTTACAATAAATATGTTAAGTTTCAGTCATCTCCGTGTAATATTTTGGCCGTGATCACCATTTCCACAGACAGATGGACAGACGGACATTGCTAGAATGTCTTAAAATCGATCGGGGATCATGAATATATATACTAAATGGGGTCCCAGACCGATATTTCGATGAGTTACAAACGGAATGACAAACTTATATATACCCTCTATCACTAGAGTGGAGGGTGTAAAAATATTTGAGATTGCGAAAATATTTCTTGAGGAAACCTCTTTGGAAAAATTTTCTGGAAACTATAACAAAATCAAAGAATAATTTTGCACAATCTGTCATAGCATCTCATCACTGGTTGTAAATTTATAAAATGCAAATATTTATTTACTTTTTGTAAGTTCTAATTACTACTAAATATTTAAAATTTTTTTACAATGAAACTAAATGAACAAATGCTTTAAAAAAAATTTATTTAAGATCAAGTGTTTCAAATAACGTTGAAACATAAAAAAGCGACCGCCATAAGGAGAATTATTTTCAAAATTCCCAAACGAAATTGAAATGATGACACAAACCGAAAAAAAAACATGTTTGGAATACGATTGCAGCACGCCAAATGTCCCATTTTAAAGGGTTGATCCATTTGATCATATATATGGTTGTGACAATCATACTTTGATCATTAACAATTAAAAAATGACAATTTTTATCATTTTTTGACCAGCAAAGATCATAATATGATCTCTACAGTTATATTATGATAATGTTATAATGTTTTGAAATATCAACCAATACTCAAATTAAAATCAAAACGGGTTTTCCTGCTTACGTTTCACGTTGCCAAGGAAAGTCGATGACATCCGTTGTAACAACGCGGGTAAGAATCCCATACATTGGCTTTAACTCAACATACTTGAAATAAAATGGGAGATTTTCAGAAAAAAATGCTTCATAACTGCATTCAGAATAAGTATAAATATTCTTCAATTTTCAACTAATTTTCCAGTTAAATTTTACAATTTATCGCATTCAACCGTTAATATGAAGTTCTTACTCCATTTTCTAGCCACTTTGGCTTTTGCTTCACCTACCTTGTCAGCAACCTTTGATCGCTGTTCTTTGGCTAAAGCCATGTATAATTTGGGAGTTCCAAAGGATGAATTAGCTCGCTGGACCTGTATTGCCGAACATGTATCATCTTATCATACTGGTTTTGTGGGTACAATCAACTCTGAAGGTTATAATTGTTATGGTATCTTCCAATTCAGTAGTAAATACTGGTGCCAACCTGCAAATAGTAAATTTTCGTTCAATTTATGTAAAATAAGCTGTAATGATTTGCTGACTGACAACATAACCGCTTCGGTAAGTTGCGCCCGTAAAGTTTTGGAGATACAAGGTTGGACAGCCTGGTCTAAATTTTCTACATATTGTAGTGGAAAACTGGAAAGCATTAATAGTTGTTTTGGAACTTGTAATGAGCTTTAAAATTAAATAAAAAAAGCCTAACCAAAAACTAAAAAGAAGTTTTAATTAACTAAAATTAAATTATTTCAATATCACCAAATGTTTAAAAATACTTGAAATTCAAACTAAAAAATAAAAAAAATCGGGAAATTTTGAAAGTTCTGAAAATTTTCTGCAAAAGAAAAAATCTGGAAAATTACAAAAAAAGAGATAACTAAAAGAAAGAAGTAGAAAAGTTGAATTCAACTTGGCCGAATCTATGAATACCCTCCACAATGCCCTTTTAAAGTGATAGTAAATTTTCTAACGTGAAAAAAATAAAATTTTTGATTTGAAATATTTTTTTTTTTGTAAAAAACTTTTTTTAGTAATTCTTGAAAAAAATAATAATTTACAAATTTTTTTTGAGTGTATCATTTTTTTTTGAGTTTATTTTTTTTTAGTTTACAAATATTTTTGTGACTTACCAATGTTTTTAAAACATGGTTAACGGCTTTTCAACACGTGAATTAAAGGTCAAACAAATCTGAAATTCACGGTTTTGCTAATACCTTTTGAACCACTGGACCGATATGGCTGAAATTCAACACGAACTAGGCCAAGGGAACTACAAATACATATGCCCAGTGTCAGCATTGTCAGATTTGCCTGTCGAAAGTTAGCGTATTTTTTTATCTCGTAAATTCACGAAAAAAGTTAGCGTGTTTTCAACAGACAGACAGACGGACGGACTTGCTAGATCGTCGTAAAATCGATCGAGGGTCATGAATATATGGGGCAGACAGACACTTTGATATTTTTTTTATTTAGATTTTCCCAATTTGTTAACAGTTTTTAGTACCCTTCGAAAACTCCTTCGTGGTAAATTTTCAAATTTTTTTGATGACCCGTTCAAAAGATATCGAATTTTTAAAAATTGGTAGTTTGTTCCTTTACTCAAACTTCTTTTACTCATAACTTCTTCAATAAAGGTCTAAATTAATTTTTTTTTTTTTTCAAAATTTTTGTTTTTACGTACTTTTTAAAAAAAGATCCCAAAAAACTCTTAAAAGCGCTCTAGCATGCGATTTTTAAGTTTTTAAAATTAAATCTCATTTTTGAAAATGTTTGTACTCTTCGATTTTTTTGAAATTTTTTTGTGTATATCTTCTATCGATTCTTCAAACTTTTTGCCAAGGAGGATCGTGGGATAACGATTATTACTATTTTTTTAAATTTTAAAATATTTTTTATTTCTAAAATCATTTCTACTGCTCCAATGGTGCGTCTTATAGGGGCCATTTATAAGACCGACCCCCATTAAGTTTTACGTCTTAACATTTCTTTGGAACAAACTAATACCCTATCTCCAATTTCTAAGGGGGCTCCCACACAAATCGACATTTTTTAAAATTTGCTCAAACTGCTCTAACTGCCCTACTAGTGCCCATAGAGCAACAAAATGTATGACCGACCCACAAAATATTTTTAGTCCAAACATTTTTTCTGAACACACCATCCCTCTATCTTTAACTGTTAAGGCGGTCCCCTTACAATTTTTTTTATTTTTTGTAAATTTGTTTTATTTAATCAGCCTCTACCGGTCCAATCGTGCGTCCGAGTGGGGTCATTAGTGAGACCGACCCCCATTTATTTTTACCCTACAACATTTTTTTAAAACATACCTACGCCCTATCTCCACTCCCTAAGTAGGCTCCCATACAAATAACAGTTGGAACAAATTTTATAAAAATGTAATTTTGAATGGAAGCCTACTTAGGGAGTTGAGATAGGGCGTATGTATGTTTTAAAAAAATTTTGTAGGGTAAAAATAAATGGGGGTCGGTCTCAGTAATGACCCCTGTCGGACGCACCATTGTACCGGTAGAAGCTGATTAAATAAAACAAATTTAAATTTACAAAAAAAAAAAAAAAAAATGTATGGGGACCGCCTTAACAGTTAAAGATAGAGGGTAGGTGTGTTCAGAGAAAATGTTTGGACTGAAATAATATTGTGGGTCGGTCATACATTTTGTTGCTCTAAGGGCACTAGTAGGGCAGTTAGAGCGGTTGGAGCAAATTTTAAAAAATGTCGTCTTGTGTGAAAGCCCCCTTAGAAATTGGAGATAGGGTGTGAGTTTGTTCCAAAGAAATGTTAAGACTTAAAAATAAATGGGGGTCGGTCTTATAAATGACCCCTCTACGACACACCATTGGAGCAGTAGAAATTATTTTAAGATTGGAAAATTACAATAAATTTTTTTCAAAAAATTTTAAAAAATAGTAATAATCGTTATCCCACGATCCTCCTTGGCAAAAAATTTGTAGAATCGATAGAAGTTTTACTCAAAAAATTTTCAAAAAAATCGAAGGGTACAAACATTTTCAAAAATGAGACTTAAATTTTAAAACTTAAAAATCGCATACTAGAACGCTTTTAAGAATTTTTTGGGATTTTTTTTTTTAAAGTACGAAAAAAAAAAAAATTTGAAAAAAAAATTGAAATTTGGACAATTATTGAAGAAGTTATGAGTAAAAGAAATTTGAGTAAAGTAAAAAACTACCAATTTTTAAAAATTCGATATCTTTTGAAATCAAAAAAATCTGAAAATTTACCACGAAGGAGTTTTCGAAGGGTACTAAAAACAGTAAACAAATTGGGAAAATTAAAAAAAAAAAAGTTTTTTTAAAGTGTCCAAAAATTTATAAGAGTGTATTTTTAATTGTTAAAATACCATTCGGAATCAAATTCTGTTCACATATGTCAACCAGCAGCCAAATTAAAGCATTTTGTATTTTTAGGTTAAGTTGAATTTACCAAAATGTTCGAGGTGTCCTTACATTTTCGTTTATAAATTTTGAACTGCTAAAAAATTTAGGAAAAATATGAAAAAATCTGGAAAATTTCTACAAACTTAAAAATGATTGATAAATTTTGGAAAATTTTATGACAAGAAAAAGTAATATTAAAGAAAATTAAAAAAAAAACGGAAAAATAAAGAAAATTCTAAAAATTAAATTAAAATTAATTAATTTAAAAATTATCAGAAAAATTTATGAAAACTAAAAAAATTCCGAAAAATGAGTTAAGGATAATTAAAATTTAATCAGATATAAAACTTGGAAAAACTCTGAAAATCTGAGGAAAACTCAGCAATAATATGTAAACTTAATAAGCAGGGACCTTCATGCACCAAAAAATTATGTTTTAGGTCCCTAAAATATGCACTAAAAACTATAAAAATATGCATTAAAAATTAATAAAAACTAGTACATTTTTAACTTTTATGAAAAAATTCTTTTTATAAAAAAATATATTTTGATTTATATTTTTTAATATTATTTTACAAAAAATAAATTCTTTCGGTAAAAAAAATTGAGCCTCTTGGGCGATTTTCGCGATGTTTAAAAAAAAAACATCATAAAAAATTAAAAAAAAAACTAAAATACAAATTTAAAGAAAATATGCCCTAAAAATATGCATTTATAGCAAAATATGCAAATATGTGCATTTTCAGCAAAATATGCAAAAATATCTACTAACGAATCGATGCGATTTTAAAGAAATTTCGTTGAATCGCTAAATAGGGAAAACTAGTATTTGCATGAAAGTCCTCACTTTGATAATTAGTAAACTTAAAAAAAAACTGAAAAAATCTTTAAAGGTACTCGAGATTCAGGAAAAGCAAAGAAAATCAGGAAACTTAAGAAAAAAAAATCAGAAAAATTCTTTAAAAAATTGGCAAATTCTGGAAAATCCAAAAACTAAAAAAAACAGTTAAACTCAAAATTTAAAAAATCAGGAAAATTTAAAGAAAATCCGAATAAATTCAAAAAGTTCTTAAAAGGGGGGAAAATTAAATTTTCTTCTTACAATCTGAATCACAGAATCTGAAATTTTTTCTACAGGTAAACTGCCTTTGAGTCATGCTTTACTTGATATTTTCTTTATAAAATATTATTTTCATAGTACTTTTGACCTAATTTAACTTCAATTTGGTAAACAAAATTTAAAAAAAAATATGTAACGAATCCACCCTAAAAATTATTTTCAAATGCATTTCCTATAATAATAACTGTCATTACTGAATGACCAATATATTTATTTTATAACATCATAATCACGTGAATCACGTGTCAAATTTTCAACTCTTTTTACATTTTTTTACTACTTGCACCACAGGATAATACAGGATAACAACAGCACACTTGCATGCCTATTACGTATTAATAGAAATCACAAAGAATTTTTATTTGTTGTAAATTTTCTTCAACTGAAAAAGGGTTGGGGAGTAGTAGAAAGGTGTGTTTGGAATGTTTGTTGCTGTTTGTAAAATGTAAACAAGTGGTGGAGGAGGTCGGTCACACACATTTAAAATGGGTGTCCTTTTTTGGAGTTTTCTAATATTTATATTTGTTTAAACAGCTGTTGTTTGTTTGTTAGACGGGAACAAATATTATAGAAATCATGCAGGGCGAAAAAGTTGTATGGTTCTTTGTATGATTATTTCTTTGGTCAAAAAGTTAACGACCATAATACACGGGTTTTCTTTATTGGGAGTAAAATTGACGCCATCATAATGTGTTATAGTCAGGTTTTTTATTTTATTTTTTATTTTGGCGTTATTGTTGTTGTGGAAAATTATTTCAAAACCATAATTTTCCACTTAAATAACAAAGTGAAAATTTGAAATGAATTTATAAATATTTTGTAAGCACGTGATTATAAAAATGAACAGAAACAACAAAAAAAAACAACAACAAAACAAATTCATGAGTAATAATTAATATGTGTAAATAATTACACTGTGCTACAGAAAAAAATATTTGTATACCACCTAGTGGTGAGTTAGAAAGAAGCCCGTCAAATTTGTCATTACAGTAAAAATGATATAGTGAAAATGTAGCGACACTTCGAAAATTTCAGTACATTTCCATATGAGGCATTCCACACCAAATGCCCAGCGAAAAATAACATGTGGACCGTAAACTTCTGAATAGGTTGTATGGATAGCCCTATATGGAACTTAGAAAACTGCGTTTTTGGTTTTTCAATTTTTCAAAAACTGGACTTAGGAGACGTGGTCCAATATTGGAAAAATGGTAAAATTTGTGGCGAGTTGCCTTGATTAAATATTTATCTTATTAAAACGGAATGCACCACAATCTCAAAAATTTACATTCTGATATAGTTTTGTATGGGCTATCGATAAATTTTTTTTTCTGGAATATTTTCAGAACCCGTTCTGAAATTTTCCAATTTTTAAAAAAGTAAATTTATCAAAAATCCGTCCACTTTTTTTTTTTAAGTTTAGATGTTTGTCCATCCACACAAAAAAAAATCAGAAACACGTTCGTTTTTTTTCGAGAAAATCGCATTTGAATTTTAAATTTCATAACAATTTTGTAATTTGCTTGTATTTTCTTGTTTTAACGTTGCGAATGAGTATTATCAATTGCATAAATATTACTCATACGATCTGTTGAAACAAGAAAATACAAGCAAATTACAAAATTGTTATGAAATTTAAAACATCTAAACTAAAAAAAAAAAAAAAATAAAAACAAGTAAAAAAGTTAAATTCGGCCTTGCCGAATGTAGTGATACCCTCCACAATTTCAAAAAACTTTATTTAAAAGGAAATTACTTTTGAAAAAAAAAAATTTTTTTTGAAAAAAAAATTTCCGCGAAAAAAAATTTTGGTAAAAAAAAATCCGCGATTTTTTTATTTTTTTGTCAAAAAATATGTTCGTACTTGTTTAAATACCATTTGGTGTTCAATTATGTTCACATATGTCAACCAGAAGCCGAATTAAAGCATTTTTTTTTTTTAGGTTATGTTGAATGTACTGAAATTTTTGAGGTGTGCTTACGTTCATAACTTTTGAACCGCTGCACAGTGGCCGAAATGGCCAATCTAGCGGCGCTTAATTCGGAAATGTAAAATAATAAAGACTAATGCTTATTTGCGATTATAAAATTTAAAAAGAATTAATTTTTAAACAATATTTATTTATTTTTATGTATTTTGGGAAATTTATGTGAATATTGGGAGGGTGGTTTGTATTAGGCCTAGAAATTAAAATGGTCCAATTCCATTAAAATTTAGAGCGATTGTTTATGAATATAAAAAACATTTATTGGCCGAATTTCAAGAGGATATCTTGAATACTATTGTTAGGGGTATTTAAGTAAAACTTGAAGGGGACATTTACATGGGGGCTATGGGTTAACATCGATTGATTTTGTCAAAATTTAATAGGTTTTGTTCCTGCGATAAAAGAAACTTAAATTTCAAATTTCAGCCAAATCGATTGAAAATTGTGGTCTGTATCGCGTTTATACTGTTTATTTGGACAGCAGATAGACCCTAGAAAACCGAGCAACTTGCGCGAACTTGCACGCCATACTGAAACGTCACAACAAAAATAACCCAAAATAATAAACAAAACAGGAATTGGACAGAATACGATCGAATTTCAAAAGTTGCAGTCCATGAAACTATAGTTAATATCACAAATGTAAATTCCTATAATGAACTAATAATAAACTAGATACACACAGGCCACAAACATTTATTTTTTAGTTAAAACATACCTTTTACTTTCAATTAAAGCTTTTTGGCTCAAAATGTATAAACAATTGACTTAAAAGTGTCAAGAAAAACTCACTGAGTAATTATGCCCCAAATTCCTATAATACACTTGCTGCAGAAAATGTATATTTCATAGCTTACAGCTGTGCGAATATTAAGAGAAAAACAAAAGTGAAAACGTTAATTTTCTCTGTAAAGTATAGGTAATCGATACAGTGCAAAACATTTATCAGTTTTAATTTTTTAATTTTGACTAAAACGCCGCTAGATCAGTGATTTCGGCCACAGTGCGCTGAACCGATATCGCTCAAATGCAATACCAAACTTCTCGGGAAAACTTCCAATAAATATGTTAAGTTTCAGTCATCTCTGTGCAATATTTTGTCCGCAACAGCATTTTTCACAGACAGACGGACAGACGGACATCGCTAGAATGTCTTAAAATCGATCGGGCATCATAAATATATATACTTTATGGGGTCCAGTGGCGGGTACAGCTTTTGGCTTTGGGGGGGGAATTTTTTTTTTTACTTCAAAGAAAAAAAAAACCATAATGCTTTCTCAGACGAGCAAAAACAGGGATACGTTTCAATTGCAAAAAAAAATATGGGAAAGCTATAATATCATAAAATTTATTAGTTTTTGCCGAAGGGGGTTTGTTTTTCATAATCATATATATTTTGTTTAGATAATTTTTTTTTTTCTATAACTAAATCTGAGAATTTTTCAATAGAAGAAATTCTTCCTACAGATGATGAAAAAATTATTTTTTTTTTATAGGGCAAATGTCTCAGAATCTAAGACTTCTTCTTAACGCAAAATGTCTCAGAATCTGAGAGTTTTTTCGTATAGAAAAATTTTTGGATTCTAAGAACTTTTTTCCACAGAAAAGGTCTCAGATTCTGAGAAATTTTACTATAGAGAAGTGTCATATTTTAAAGCATTTCTGAGATATTTTTTCTATAGAGAAGGTCTAGGATTATTAGATTTGTTCGTACTAAAAAAGATTCTTCAGATTCTTTTTTCTATAGAGAAAGTCAGAGACCTTTTTCATATAGAAAAAATCTCAGATTCTCAGACTTTTTTTGGGAAGAAAAAGTCTCAGATTCTGAGACCTTATTCCTAAAGAAAAAGTCTCAAACTTTCAGACCTTTTTGCCATAGAAAATGTCTCAGATTCTGAGAGCTTTTTCTTAAATAAAAAAAAATCTAAAATTCTGGCACTTTTTCCCCTAAAGAAAAAGATTCTGAAAAATTTTTCCTTTATTAAAAGTCTCAGATTGTAAGAACTTTTTCCTTCAGAAAAAGTTTAACATTCTGATTCAAAGACCTATATAGAAAAAGTCTGAGATTTTGAGACTCTTTCCAAAAGAAAAAGTCACAGATTCTGAGACGTTTTCCCTATAGAAAAAGTCTTAGATTCTAAAACCTTCTTCTAATATAAAAAAGACACTTTTTTCTAAAGAAAACGTCTCAAATTTTGAGACCTTTATCCTATCGAAAAATTCATAGATTCTGAGACCTGCTTCCCAAAGAAAAAGTGTCAGATTCTGAGACATTTTTCCTATAGAATAAGTCTAAAATTTTGAAATTCTGAGACCTTATTCCTATAGAAAAAGTATTAGATTCTAACACCTTTTTCCTATAGAAAAAGTCGCAGATTCTGCGACCTTCTTCCAATTGAGTAAGTTTCAACTTCTGAGACTTTTTTTCATCAATAAAAAGTCTCAGACTTTGAGACCTTTTTCTTTTTGAAAAAGATTCAGATTTTGAGACCTTTTCGCCTCAAATAAGTCTCAAATTCAGAGATTCTTCCTACAGAAAAAGTCTCAGATTTTTAAACCTTTTTCCTTTCGAAAAAGTCTCAGATTCTGCGACCTTTTTTCCTATAAATAAGTCTTAAGTTTTGATACCTTTCTTCCGCAGAAAAAGTCTCAGATTCCGATACTTTTAGAATTCGGGAATTCTTCTGCAAAAATCCTAAAAAGAAAATGTTTGAGGATGTGAAAAATCTTGGAGTTTTTTTGTACCTTTTTCTATGAAAAAAGTCTCAGATTTAGTGACCGATTCTAAGACATTCTAAAAAACTTTTCCAAAATAGTTTTTCAAACGTTAGACTACCAATATTTTTAAGATTTTAAGATATTTTTCCTATTCCTATGCAGTAGACAAACATTTTTTATGTAAAGTAAATCCTGTTACATTTTTCTAGACAAAAAAAAACATATTCTAAGTAATTTTTTATACTAAAATTCATAATAAGATTGAAAGATATTTTTTCACAGAAAATTTTCAGATTAAGTCACATTTTTCCTTTAAAAATTTTCAGATTTTTTGCTATTAAAAATTTTAGGATTTCGAGATTTTTTTTCTTCGGAAAATTTTTTTAGAAAACATCCTTCTTTCTTTTTTCTTCTTTTTCTTTCTTTTCCTTTCTTTTTTCTTTTTTTTCTTTTTTTCTTCTTTTTTTTTCTTTTTGAAATTTGGTCTGGGGGGGGAAATTTCCCCTTTTTCCCCCCCCTTGTACCCGCGCATGATGGGGTCCCATATCGATATTTCGATCAGTTACAAACGGAATGACAAACTTATATATACCCTCTATCACTAAGTGGAGGGTATAAAAAGTGGCCGGATTTTTGATAAATAGACTTTTTAAAAAAATTTAAACTTTCAGAACTGGTTCTAAAAATTTTTTAAATTTAATCGATAGCCCATACAAAACTATATAAGAATGTAAATTTTTGAGATTGTGGTGCATTCCGTTTTAATGTGAGAACCCTGAAAATAAAAGTCATTACCACTTCCCAGTGGAGTGCTTTAAAACTATAACAAATGTAATGAAATACATCAAAAATAACAAAAAACACAAGACAAAAACACACAAACATTTTTTTCTACTCCATAATACATAGATATTCAGCTCTTAACTCATTACCCGTCGCGACACAAATGTAAGTAGATATTCAGTAGATAAGAACTACTCCAGGGAAGTAGTTGGAAGTTGTTTGAAATCTCGGAGTACTTCTTATCTACTGAATATCTACTTACTTTTGTATGGGAGTGTCGCGGAAGGTAATGAGTTGAGTGCTGAATAACAACTTTTTATGGAGTAGAAAAGAATGCCTTTGCATTTTTTTCTTGTATTTTTTGTTATTTTTGTTATATTTCATTACATTTGTTGTAGTTTTAAAGCACACCAAATAGAAGTACTCCGCACTTTTTTGCTGGGAAATATTTAATCAAGTCATCTCGCCACAAATTTTACAATTTTCCTAATATTTGACCACGCCTCCTAAGCCCAGTTTTTGAAAATTTGAAAAACCAAAAACGCAATTTTCTTAGTTCCATATAGGGCTATCCAAACAACCTATTCAGAACTACGGGACACATGTTTTTCTGTGGAGGGACATTTGTGTGGAATGCCTCATATGTTATTAAGGGTTTATTAAATAAGTTGTTGATTTCCCACACAAATATTTTACACAGTGTTTTTGTTTATGTAAAAACTTTAAATTAAAAAAGGATTTGGTCACTTAAAAAAATTTACATTTGAAAAAAATAAAAAAATGTGATGCAAAAAAAAGGAATTTTTTCACTTGATAAATACTTTTTTTAAATTTTCTCAATATTTTTTTTTAATTTCTCTTCACCCTACATTTTTTTGCCCACACATTTTTTTAACTTTTTTTTTGAGAGTGTCCGAAAAGTTTGTTTTTTTTTTTGTAGCACAGTGTTATTAAAACAATCCAATGCTACATACATATAAACAAAATGTTGCTGAACTACAAAAATAGACATGCTCATACAAAACATACTTTTGTCCAAACATGCTTAACAATCCCGTATTGTCTAGTGGTTAGGATATCCGGCTCTCACCCGGAAGGCCCGGGTTCGATTCCCGGTACGGGAAAAATATTTTTTATTTTATTTTTTTTTAAATTTTTATGATAAATTTTATTTAATTTTTTTTTTTACATTAACTTTTTATTTATTATTGTTTTGTAAATTTTTAAAACAAGGTGCTCATGTAGAAAAAAGTGGTTTTAATTCATGTGTTCTTTTTTTGTTTCTCTCTGCCTGCATATCTGCACGCAAAATTATGTGGTTTTGATATTTGTTATATAAAAAAAAAAAACAGAACATTACCTTTTTGTGGAAAATGCATTTCAGTAGGTTTTTTTTTTTTTTAAACGGAAAACTATGTCAAAATGTTATTTTAATCTGTTACATAGTATGTATGTTGTTATTTTGTTGCTTTTCTTTTTAGATTTCAATTTAGTTAAAATTATTTTGCCATACAATATGGAAATGAAAGTAAAAATTATCACATACAGTTGTAATAGTTTTTTTTTTATATACACACAATATAAATTATAAAACAAACAAGGGGAAGCACACTAAGTAAAATAGTTTTTTTCCCGTACCGGGAATCGAACCCGGGCCTTCCGGGTGAGAGCCGGATATCCTAACCACTAGACAATACGGGATATTTATTTGGTTATGTAATATACAGATATTTTTGAATTTGGTAAGATTTTAAATTTATAATTGTAGTTATTTGTAATTTTTTAAAACTTTGATGAAAAAATAAAAAAGGAGTGATCTCAAATTTTTAGATTTTTTTAAAAATTTGAATCTTAGTGTTATACTATATGTATGTATAAAAAATATTTAGATATTTTTTCTTAATATTTATGTTCTTTTGTATTAAAAATATGAGTGATCTCAAATTTTTGGATTTTTTAAATTTTTAAATTTGAGTGATAATCATTTTTTTTTCATTTTCGTATATTTTGGTACTTTCACAATATTTTATGTACTTAAAAAAATTAGTGAAATCAATACTTTTGGATTGAGTGATCTCAATTTTTTGGATTTATTAAAATTTTAATCTTAGCAATAGTTATATTTTGGTATTTTTTTTCAATATTTTTTACAGTTTTAAAATAAAAATGTGTGTGATCTCAAGTTATTGATTTTTTTAAAATTTAAATATTTTTATTAGTTTTAAAAAACGTTTTCATACGTTTTTGTACTTTTCATAATATTTTATTTACTTTTGAATTAAAAATGTGAGTGATCTCAATTTTTTGTATATTTTAAAAAAGAACAATGATTGATAATTGTTTTTGTTAATGTTCGTATATTTTGATATTTTTTATAATATTTGATGTACCTGTAAACAAAAATGTGAGATACATCCAGTTTTTTGGATTTAAAAAAATAATGACGGGTGATATTAATTTTTCGGATTTTTTAAAATTTTAATCTTATTGATTTCTTATTTTTTATTTGTTATTTTTCGTATATTGTGTTTTGTTTTATATTTCATATAAATTAAAAATAAAAATCTGTGTGATCTCAAGTTGTTGGATTTTTTAAAAAAGATTAATGGCTGATGAGTGATGATTATTTTTCGTATATTTTATAAATTTTATGTATGTACTTGTAACAAAAATGAGAGGGATATTTTAAAATTAACAAATGAGTGATCTCAAATTTTTGAATTTAGTAAAAGTTAAATCTTAGTAATAGTTTGTCTGTTATTTTTCGTCGTTTTGTATTTTTTTCAATATTTTATAAAATTTTAAAATGAAATTGTGTGTGATCTCAAGTTTTTGAATTTTTTAAAATTTAAATATTTTTATTAGTTTTCATGTTAGTTTTCATAAATTTTATTTTTTTTCATAATATTTTATTTACTTTTGAATTATAAATGTGAGTGATCTCAATTGTTTAGATCTTTTAAAAATGATTAATGATTGATCTTTTTTTATCTGAACTATATTTATTTTTTTAGTTTTCGTATGTTTTGGTATTTTTTATAATATTTTATGTACCTGTAAACAAAAATGTGAGTTATATCCATTTTTTGGATTAAAAAAAATAATAACGGGTGATATTAATTCTTCGGATTTTTAAAAATTTAAATCTTATTGTTTTTGTTTGTTATTTTTCGTATATTGTTTTATTTTTTATATTTTACAAAATTTAAAAATTAAAATGTATGTGATCTCAAGTTTTTGGATTTTTTAATGTGTAAATCATTTTAATAATTTTAATGCTGATTTTCATAAATTTTAGTATTTATCATAATTTTTTATGCACTTTTTGAAATCAAAATGTGAGTGGTCTCATTTTTTTGGATTTTTTCAAAAAGATTAATGGCTGATGTTATTTTTAATCTGAGTTAGGATTATTTTTAGTATATTTTATAAATTCTATGTATGTACTAATAAACAAAAATGAGAGTGCTAATTAATAATTAACAAATGAGTGATCTCAATTTTTTGGATTTTGTAAAAAAATCTTAGCAAAAGTTTTGTTGTAATTTTTTATATATTTTGGTATTATTTTTCTCAATATTTTATATAATTTGAAAATAAAAAATGTTTGTGATCTCAAGTTATTGGATTTTTTAAAATTTAATTCTTTTTAGTAGTTTTAAGGTTAGTTTTCATAAATTTTAGTAATTTCATAATGTTTTAGTTACTTTTGAATCAAAAATGTGAGTGATCTCAATTTTTTAGATTTTTTAAAAGTAGTTTTTGAAAAAAACATAATAACGGGTAATATTAATTTTAGGATTTTTAAAAATTTTAATATTTGTTATAATTTTTTTTATGTTATTTTACGTATATTGCGGTATTTTTGTTTTCATATTTAAAAATTAAAAAGTGTCTGATCTCAAGTTTTTGGATTTTTTAATGTGTAAATCTTTTTGATAGTTTTTAGGATAATTTTCGTAAATTTTACTATTTTTCATAATATTTTATGATCTTTTTGAAATCAAAATGTGAGTGATCTCAATTTTTTGGATTTAAAAAACAAAATAATAGATGATGTCATTTCTAATCTGATTGTGAGTGGTGATTATTTTTGGTATATTTTATAAATTATATGCATGCACTGTAAGCAAAAATGAGAGTAATATTTACAAATAAGGAAATGAGTGATCTCAATTTTTTTGATTTTTTAAAAACTAAAATCATAAGGATAGTTTGTGGACTATTTTGTGTACATTTTAGGATTCCTTTTGAATATTTTATGTAATTTTAAAATAAAATTTTCTGTGATCTCAAAATTTTTGTAAAATTTAAATCGTTTTATTAGTTTTTACGTTATACTCAATTCACAGCCGAGGTTAAATCTCGTTCGAACGAGATTTCATCTCAGGTGTGAAGAGACCTTTAGCTTTCATAAATTTTAGTATTTTTCATAGGGGGGGGGGGTGTGAAATATTAAAATCTAACCGATTATTTTATTTGTTATATTTCGTGGTATTTTTTCATTGTATTTCATGTAATTTTACAATTAAAAAGAGTGATCTCAAGTTTTTGGATTTTTTAATTTTCATTAGTTTCCATGTTAGTTTCCATATTTTTTTTTTTTAATATTTTATGTACTTTTTGAATAAAAAATGTGAGTGATCTCAATTAAATGGATTTAAAAAAAAATAATTGATTTTATTATTTGAGTTTTTTCTGTTGTTTTTCGTATATTTTGGTATTTTTATACCCTACACAACTCTGCGGTACAGAGTATAACGAGTTTGTGCTGATGTTTGTAACAATCCGAAATATTGGTCCTAGACTAGGGTTGCCAGACGTCCCGCATTTGGCGGAATTGTCCCGCTTTGTGTCGACGTTACCCGCGTCCCGCGCGGGATTCCAAATTCCCGCTTTTTTTAGCGTCAAAAAATTTTTTGCCAAAAAGACCTTAGCAACTGCCAGCGCAAAAAAGATTTGTACAAGCTAGTAGAGTGCCCAGAAAAAAAAATTTTTTCTTTTTTTTTTAGGTCTTACCCCCTAAATTTGTTCCTTTTAATGAAAAAAAAATTTCGTTTTTTTTGTGGATTTTTAAAATAAAATCTTAAGGTCGCGCTCGCGGCTTTTTTACGAAAATCTACGAATTTACGATTTTTAAATTATTTAAATTGTTAAAATGCTTTAAATTGGTGAAGTAAAAAAAATTTCATCAAAAAGGAGACTTACGCTAAAAATATGTATCGTCGATTCCATAAGATATTGCACATTCCATGAGATATATCCCATTCTTTAAGAAATTTTACATAATGTCATGAAATATTGCATGAAATCACCTCTACGAATTGAAGATAGGTTGTTGGTATATTCAGAAAAAAATTTTGGGGGTAAAAGTTAAAGGGGGTCGGTCTTACTTTGAAGCCCCCTTGAAGCTGTAGGAGTGGATTTAATAAAAAAAAAATTTAAAAAATAAATAGCATTGTATGGGGACCACCTTAATGGTTGAAGATAGATGGAAAGTGTGTGCTGAAAAAATGTTGGGATTAAAAAACTATTGGGGGTCGGTCATATATTTGACTTCTCCAGAGCCACCCTTAAGATAGTTAGAGGTAGGAGCAGTTTTGTCGTTGTGATCCTTGTATGGAAGCCCCCTTAGAAATTGGAGATAGGGCCTTGGTATATTTAAAAAAAACGTTTGGGATGGAAAATTAATGGGGGTCGGTCTCACATTTTACCTCTTTTTAGGCGACTCCTGGACAGTTGTGGGGCTTTTTCTGTTGGGCGTGTAGGTGTAAAAATTCACAAAAAGCCCCACAACTGCCCCAGAGTCGCCAAAAACTGGGTAAAATGTAATATTTTGTCACCCTAACCTTTTTTACAAACATACCTAAGCCCCTTTTAATAAAAAAAAAATTCTACCGCTATAACTTTCCCAAGAGTGCCTCTAGAGGAGTCAAAAGTATGACCGACCCCCATTAGTTTTTCAACCCGAACATTATTTTAGAACACACTTAACCTCTATCTTTAACCCTTAAGGTGATCCACTTACAATTTTTGTTTTTTTTTTATAACTTTGTTTTATAAATCCACTCCTACCGCCCTCACGGGGCCTCTTAGAAGGGTAGAAAGCAAGGCCGACCCCCCTTAGCTTTTACCCCCTAACATTTTTTCTGAATATACCAGCAACCTATCTTCAATTCCTAAAGGTGTTTTCATGCAATATTTCATGGCATTATGTAAAATTTCTGAATGGGATATATCTCATGGAATGGGCAATATCTTATGGAATGGACGATACTTATTTTTAACGTAATTCTCCTTTTTGATGAAATTTTTTTTACTTCACCAATTTAAAGCATTTAAACAATTTAAATAATTTAAAAATCGTAAATTCGTAGAATTTCGTAAAAAGCCGCGAGCGCGACCTCAAGATTATATTTTAAAAATCCACAAAAAAAAACGAAATTTTTTTTCATTAAAAGGAACAAATTTACCTAAAAAAAAGAAAAAAAGTTGTTTTTCTGGGCACTCTAACAAGCTAGTTTTGCTTTTTGATGGGCAGGGTTGCGCTGCTGTTGCAAAAAATTTCTATTTGAGTAAAAATAAAAATGAATTGGATTTTTACGGATTTTTTAGGTTTTGGACAATTCGTATAGTGTTTGGTGAATTAAACTCAGTTCAGCTGAAATTTATGAAAAGTAAACACCATAATTAATAAAATTTTTCGACATTCACAAATATTTTCTATATATACTAAAACAACAAAAATAAGAAATCATTGGCATATTTATCCATGGCATGTGTATTAGTGCGTTCCGAATTCGGTTTTTCCGATTTGAAAATGCTTGTTTCCAAAACGATACGCAATTGCAACCCCTTCACGGAAAAAATAACCAAATATTTTTTGACAAAAGCCCATTTCACTATCACTTGCAAAGCAATCTTAGTACATTTCGATACAAAAAAAAATTGTTATTAAAAAAAGTGATGCCAAAAGTTCCGCAATATTGGGGGAAACTATTGGAAAAACTTTCAAGGAGTAATTTTGGTCCTGTGATGCTTTTTAACGATTTTCCATCTGTGAGATTTCAACTGCATATAAATGCATTATTTTTGTCCCGCAAAAATTTTTGAAATCCCGCCATTTTAGCAATTTTTTTGCGTTTGTCCCGCTTTTTGGAAATAAATTTCTGGCAACCCTATCCTAGACCCACTTTTAAGTATACCGATCGACTCAGAATTTCTTTTTAGGTCATTCTAGCGATGTCCGTCCATCCGTCCATGTAAGCGTTGTAAATACGATACAGGTCGCAATTATCAATCGATTTGTCTAAAATTTAAAACTTAAGCTTCCTAAGGACGGAGGCTATTGGAGAAAATTGGTCCATGTTTAGACCTAGCCCCCATACAAAGGCAGGTAAACCTGTTTTGTATTCAGTAACGACCATTCCTAATTTCAAAGAAATCGGACCAGTTCTTCTTGTAGCCCCCACACAAACAACCTTCCCGATATTCACATAAATATCTCAAATTTCATGAATATAAAAAATATTTTGTTAAAAATTTGTTTGTGTGTGTTTAACGCGTACTTTAATAACCTTATCAAATCTTATTTTAATCGGAACAATTTTGGACCAAGGCCCATACTAAAATTTCGCCCGATATTCAGTTAAAGCGGTTTATTGGCCTATTTCACTTAAATTTGGTTTGTGATTGTATTTTACACTTATTTAAGATACATATGATAAAAGATATATCCAATCGGTGTATGTTTGAACTTGGGACCCATTTTCCGGGAAACACAGGTGCTCGGTCTTGACAGACTATAATTTTCTTGCTTGTTTATAATATTTTATGTACTTTTAAATAAAAATGTGAGTGATATACCTTTTTTTGATTTTTATGTAAATAAGTTTGGAATTTATTAAACTTTAATAATTGTGATAATTTGTTTGTTATTTTTCGTATATTTTGGTATTTTTTAAATATTTTATGTAATTTTAAAATAAAAATATGCGTTATCTCAAGTTTTACAATGTTTTAAAATTAAATTTTTTTGTTAGTTTTTTATTAAAAATGTGTGTAATCTCAATTTTTTATAATTTTTTTCTAAAAGAATTATAATTGATCATATTTTTTAATCTGATTGTGAGTGATAACCATTTTAGTTATTTATTTTTATTTTTCATAATATTTTCTGTACTTTTTTTTTTTTTTTTTTTTTTTAATTCATTTATTAATGCAATCTATCATAAGTTGATATTAATCATTACACGTGACTTAAAATTATTTGACTATGACGTGGTGATGATCCAGTGATCATCCCACAGATAACTTAAAACTAAAAAAAATAAAATATATATAAAAATAATTCCTTAGTATACTCTGGGCCATTTTAAGGGGTTCATCTAAGTAGGTCCTGGGGAGCTCTTCTCCGAAGTCGGGTAAAAGTAGTTGTGTTTGCCATTAAAGTTGACGCTAAAGGATTTGGATGGTTTTGAACTCTTGTTTGATAGGACATCAATTGATTTTTTATTTCTTCGATTACTGTCGGGATTTTTAGTTCTCTGTGAAGCTGGTTATTTGATATGTACCAAGGAGCTGTTGTTAGTTGTCTAAGGATTTTCGATTGGAATCGCTGTAGAATTTCCAGATTGGAATTTGCTGCAGTACCCCACAATTGGATACCGTAAGTCCAAATTGGTTTTAGTATGCATTTATATATCAATAGCTTATTTTCGAGCGAAAGTTTTGATTGAGAGCCAATCAGATAAGACATTTTTCTGACTTGTAAGTCAAGGGCTTTCTTTTTGGTCAGAATGTGTTTTCTCCATAAGAGCTTTTTGTCCAGGTGAATGCCAAGGTACTTGACATCTTCTTTTTGGGAAATTTCCTTTTCATTAAGATAGACTGGTGGGCAAGTCCCATTTCTTAAAGTAAAAGTGACCTGAACTGATTTATCTTCATTTGATTTTATGCGCCAATCCTTAAGCCATAGAGAAATGTTATCTACACATTTTTGTAAAATATTACTTGCAACTGCAGGATCTGCATGAACAGCAAGAGCTGCAGTGTCATCGGCAAAGGTGCCTATAAGAACTCCATCAGTGTTTGGTAAATCTGCGGTATACAAGAGATACAGAGTTGGCCCCATAACACTGCCTTGTGGGACTCCGGCATTGAAAACATGTAAACTGCTCATTTCATCTTCTTCTTTCACAAAAAAGAAGCGATCCGAGAGGTAAGACCGAATAAATGTATAATAGTTCACTGGGAGGTGCTTTTTGATTTTGTATAGAAGACCATCATGCCATACTTTATCAAATGCTTGAGAAATATCAAGAAAAGCAGCAGTGCAATACTTTTTGTTCTCCAGAGCATCCTGTATCTTCTCAACGAGCCTATGAACCTGCTCAATTGTACCATGTTTTTTTCTGAACCCAAACTGATGCATTGGTATCAGTGATTTTGATTCTATAATAGGCATTAACCTATTTATAAAAAGGATTTCCAGTACTTTAGATGGAATTGGGAGTAAACTAATTGGGCGATATGATGTGACATCATGAGGGCTTTTGCCGGGTTTTTGAATCATAGTAATTTGGGCAACTTTCCACTGAGGTGGAACAAAGTTTCGGGTAAGGCAGGCATTATATATACTAGTGATGTATACTAATCCTTCGTCGGGCAATTCCTGTAAAACTTTACTTGTAATGAGGTCATAACCTGGAGCTTTATTTAAGACAAGTTTTTTAATAACATTTGCTACTTCACGCTTGTTGAATTTCTTAATAGGGAGATCAAGTTGATAAATTTCCTGTAAGGAGCGTTCAATAAATTCAGGGCTAATTTCTGAGTTGTTTGGGGTAAAAACCCCTTTCAAATGTTCACTAAACCTAATTGCCTTCTCATAGTTAGTTTTTGTCCATGAGTTATCATCTTTCCTAATGGGGTAACTTATCTTAACCTGTTTCTTGACCTTATCCGTCATTTTCCAAAGAGAGTAGTCTGTAGATTTGGTAGGGCCCAAATTTCTTAGCTCTTTTTCTATGCTTTCGTTTTTCTCATTCTGCAAGATATTTTTCAGCTCACGAGTTAGCCTATTCAGTATTGTCTTATCTAGAGGAGATCTAGTTGTTTGCCATTTCTTTCTGGCATGTCTTTTTTCTGACAACTTATTTTGAACTGTAATGGAAGGGGTTAAAACGCATTTTTCCTTTACTGCTGGAGTAGAACACCAGGCTGCATGTTGTAAAGTCTCATTGAAGTGCTCAATGGCGTTTGTGATTTCCTCTTCAGTCTTTAACGAGATTTTCAAGTTAAGGTGTGTCTTAACCATGTATCGGAAATATGTCCAATTGGTTTTCTTATTATGAAGTTTGCAGAATTTGTCATGGTTTTCTACTGTTGATGTTAGAACTAACATAACAGGTGAGTGATCTGATGACAGATCTGGATAGGAGTAGCATTTATATGAGATTTGTGACAATCCCTTAGATACACAGAAATCAATCAAGTCAGGGATCTTGTTTACGTCTGTGGGCCAGTATGTAGGAGATCCGGGCGATATTATTTTCAAACATAGATTTTGAATAGCACTATTTAATTGACTTCCCTTAGAAGTAATCAGTCTGGAGCCCCAAGCAGTATGCTTGGCATTATAATCTCCACACGCAAGAAATCTGCTTCCAAGTGTGTTAAAGAAGGTTTCATAGTCGTTCTTTTTAAGATTATGTCTTGGAGGGCAATAAAGTGATGATATGGTAAGAGGGCCTTGCCAGTCATATACTATAACATTCGTAGCCTGTATTTCATGAGTGCAATAATGATTGCTTTGGTAATGTTTAATGTTATTTTTGATAAGTATCGCAGAGCCACCGTGGGCCCTGCCCCCAGGGTGGTTTACGTAATAAAGTTTATACCCAGGAATTTGAAAAAAGCTTTTATTCGTAAAATGGGTCTCTGATATGAGGAAAACATCTATCTGATTTGAAATCAGATGTGTTTTTACCTCCAGAGCATGCTGGGAAAGCCCATTTGCATTCCAAAATGCTATTCTTAAAGAATCCATTTTAATTTGATTTTGACAATAAGTTTAGCAAAAGATTTGTCATTGTTGTCATTTGCTGCGAGAGAGCCTTTAAAAGGTAAATGACTTCTGATGATTCAGTTGAATTACCTGATTGGGGGAAACTTTGTGGAGGAAGCCCACTAGGTTGGTTTGGAGGAATCCCACTAGGTTGCTGTCGAGGAAGCCCACTAGGTTGCTGTGGAGGAAGCCAAATAGATTCCGGTATCGAGGGTTGCGTCTGGGTTTGCTGAGGTTGAAACTGTGCGTTTCTTGTTACATCAGCATAAGAGCCAGCTGATGAATTAGGAATGTTCCTATTTTCGACAGTGTTTCGATTCTCGTGAGCACGAGCATTTTCATTAGTACGAGGAGGATATTTAAACCTGAGAGTTTGTTTGTAGATAGTGCATCCTTTATAATTGGCTGGGTGTTGTCCATCACAGAGAACACATTTCACTTCGTTAGACCAGTTTTGTCTAGAACAGAGTTTTGATGAGTGATATCCAGCACATTTTATACATCTGGGCTGTCTTCTACAGAAGGATTTAGTGTGGCCATATTGTTGGCAGTTTGAGCACTGAGGGACTTGTTTTTTTGGCCTAGGGGGTTCGAAGCTAATGCGGGCGTACATCAATGAATTAATTGAATAAATTTCCTTATTGTTGGGATTTGTCTTAAGTTCGATTTCAAATAATGAGAGAGGTTGATTTGAACCTCTTCGTTTTATGTTCCAAACATTGATTACTTCATGACCTAGCTCACGAAGTTCTTGTTTTAACTCTTCAATATTTACTGAAGGATGCATGTTTCGAAGTATAACCTTGAACCCTCTTTCCTCCTTTGACTTGTAAGTATAGAACTCGGTTTCTTTAATTTCAAGTTGCTTGACAATTTTCCTATAGCTTTCTTGGGACTTTGGAAGAATTTTGATCTGATTGTTTCTCAGAACTTTCAGACTGAAGTCATTTTCCACTTGTTCTTTTAAAAGGGTGTACAAGGGATTTATGTCCTCCACCTTATCAACAAAAATTGGAGGTGGCTTGGGAACGTATTCAACCGTAGCTACATTTTGCTCGTGGGCACGAGTATTATCTTCATTTTGAAGACTAGAAAACCTATTTTGAGAAGACGGCTCTTTGCCTAACCAATAAGAATTATTAGTTGTCTTTTTATTGGCAGCGGAGGCATTGCCAATACTTTCACGACCACGTTTTTTATTGGAAACTTGTGTCCAATTTTGATTTTGCAAAAAAGCAGCAGCAGCGGATGTTGAGGGCTCAACATCTGACTGTGTTTCTGATCCGATTTCACGGGCAAGTTCTTCCTCATCCGTTTCATAACTTTGAGCCTGCATGTTTATTAAATAATTTTGATTTTCAGCCCTAAGGGCGGCTATATCTTTTTTTAATTGATAAAACTGCAATTCATACTGCCGATTTCTTTGAACAAGTTCGGCGTTTGATTTTTCCAAGACCTGAAGCTTGTTTTTTCTAAACATACTTAGACTGTTCCGCGGTGTTTCTAAATTTTGATTATTACTTGAATTTTTATTTTCATTGGAAAAAGGGCTTTCCTTTGATTTTGGGCTTTTTCTGGGAATTTCCATATTTTTGGGGGAACGATTTGACGTTTTTTTCGAATTTGAATCTTTTTTGGGCTTTTCGGAATTTTCTGCGGGGGATTTTAATGTAAAATTAAGTTTCCCCGCATTTTCAATTGTTGGTGGTGTAGATGGCATCCCTCACAGCAAAAGAGCTTTTTATTGAGCTTTGAATAAAGCTTCAATATAAAGCTCTTAGCTTAGACAATAACCTTCTAATTTAGAGCTTTTTCACAAACAGAACACAGAATCAAAATAAAAATAATAAAACAACAACAAATAGAACATACAGAAATATGCGCTTTTTGTTAGGAGTCTCAATTTTTTTTTTTTTGTCTTTATACGAACACAAGAAGAAGAATATTATGGAAAATAATACGTCTCACCTTGTTTATCTTGAGTTTTTCTAATTTACTGATAAGGAGATCAAACTCCAATGGGATGGGGTTCACTTATCCCTTATGAGTGGAAAAACAAAAAAAAGGATTATGTTTAAGAATTCTTTTCACTACTTTTTTAATTTTTTATTAGAGCACTATAATTTTTTTTAAAATTTGACACTTGATCACTTTGATGGTTGCCAGATTTCTCCAGATTTCTGTACTTTTAAATAAGAAATGTGTGTGGTATCAATTTTTTTTTTTGATTTTAAACCATGATTTTAAGCCATTAAAAAACCATAGTAGTGATCTCAATTTTTCGTATTTTTTAAAATACTAAAGCTAAGCGATCATTTTTTGTTATTATTTGTTTAATACGGTATTTTATTTTTTTTTTATTTTTAGTAAATTTAAAATCATAATGAGTGTGATCTCAAGTTTTTGGATTTTTTAAAATTTAAACATTTTTATTAGTTTTGTCGCTATTTTTTGTAAATTTAAGTATTTTTCTTAATATTTTATGTACATTTGAATTAAAAATGCGAGTGATATCTAATTTTTGAATTTTTCACTGATTTTTTTTTTTAATATTCAGTCTTAATATCTGATATCAATTATGTTAAGCTTTTTTCGTAAATATAATTGGTATATCAAAAATTTCGTTTAGTTTTTACTTAAACAAAAATGTTTTTCCCGTACCGGGAATCGAACCCGGGCCTTCCGGGTGAGAGCCGGATATCCTAACCACTAGACAATACGGGATATATATTTAAATACTTTTTTTCTGCAAATTTAAGGGTTTTTCCATTTTAAATATTTTACTTATTAAGCAATTTTAAAAAAATTGATGCTTAAAATAAAATATGAGTTATCTCAATTTTTATCTTTAAATACTTTATTTAAACAAAAAGAAATTTCCCGTACCGGGAATCGAACCCGGGCCTTCCGGGTGAGAGCCGGATATCCTTACCACTAGACAATACGGGATATTAGGATATAATTAAAAAAAAAACTTTTTCAATATGTCTAAAAATAACAATTGCTCTCTTTTTAAAAAATACTTAAATTTTTGGCAAAAGATGATATCATAAGATGCTGTATTGTGGTGACTGGAAGCATTTTCTATTTTCATAAAACAAAAAGATAAACAAAAGACGCCCCTACAAAAAATGTTTTTGAATTTAATGAATTTTACAAAGAAATATTTTTTGAAAAATATATAGAAATCTGTAAGGTTTTCTAATGTCTAAAAGTTTTTTAGAAAAATATTTCAGAAACTAAGAGCTTTTGCACGTTGATTATGACGTTTTACTAATTTAGAAACTGATAATAATAAAGTTTTTGGTAGTTTTCCATGAAAGTGGGAGTACTAGTAAATAATAATAAAAAATATGAGTGATCACCAAATTTCGGATTTTTTCTAAAAACTGATCTTTATTACTTAATTCATTAAACAAAAGTTCCAAATTGATATTTCCAAAAATTGTAAGATACATTTCCAAATTCCCTATTATAATCATCGCCAACCTTCTCCTATTAATAATAGTTATGACTTCACTTAAATCACAGAAAAAACACTCAAAATAACCATAAAAAAGTTCACATTTAATCACGCAAATTCGTTCGTTGTTTTTTTGCTCCTGTTTTTTTATTTGTTTTAACAGAATGGAAATAATACTTATTGTTTAAAGTGGATAACGTTACCGAAATCCCTATACAGCACCCCAGTACTTTTTACTCAAATTCTTCTGTTTGTTTTTTTTTGTTTTCATTTACTTTGTTGAGGAAACCAACAATACATATTTCTTTTATTTTAAAATGCACATCACAAACGTTGTTGCATTTTCTGGTTTTATATGGATTTAGGTTTTGAATTCCTTTTTTTGCGTTTTTTTGTTGTACTTCCTCTTAACGCTTATCGCCATGTAACATGGCCAATATGATGATGGTGGCGGCATAGTTCTACGAGCATTTTTTCCATAGAGAAGTGCTATATCATGATATTGTGGCACAAAAAAAATATCACAAAGGTACACTTTGAAAAAATTTCTTAGAATTTGAAAAAATTTTTAAAGGAAAAATTAAAAAATTTTCCTATAAGAAAAGTCTCAGATTTTGAGACATTTTTCTTCTACAAAAAGTGTCAGGTTCTGAGACATTTTTCCTAGAGAAAAAGTTTAAGATTTTGAGAAATTTTTTTTATTGAAAATGCCGCAGCTTCTGAGTCATTTTTCCCATAGAAAGAGTATCAGAAACTCAGACATTTTTCCTCTAGAAAAAGTCTCAGATTCTGAGACATTTTTCTTATAGAAAAGGTCTCAGATTCTGAGACATTTTTCTTATAGAAAAAGTCTCAGATTCTGAGACATTTTTCTTATAGAAAAAGTCTCAGATTCTGAGACATTTTTCTTATAGAAAAAGTCTCTGATTTTGAGACATTTTTCCTATAGAAAAAGTCTCAGATTCTAAGACATTTTTCTTATAGAAAAAGTCTCAGATTCTAAGACATTTTTCTTATAGAAAAAGTGTCAGATTCTGAGACATTTTTCTTATAGAAAAAGTCTCAGATTCTGAGACATTTTTCTTATAGAAAAAGTCTCAGATTCTGAGACATTTTTCTTATAGAAAAAGTCTCAGATTCTGAGACATTTTTCTTATAGAAAAAGTCTCAGATTCTGAGACATTTTTCTTATAGAAAAAGTCTCAGATTCTGAGACATTTTTCTTATAAAAAAAGTCTCAGATTCTGAGACATTTTTCTTATAAAAAAAGTCTCAGATTCTGAGACATTTTTCTTATAAAAAAAGTCTCAGATTCTGAGACATTTTTCTTATAGAAAAAGTCTCAGATTCTGAGACATTTTTCTTATAGAAAAAGTCTCAGATTCTGAGACATTTTTCTTATAGAAAAAGTCTCAGATTCTGAGACATTTTTCTTATAGAAAAAGTCTCAGATTCTGAGTCTCAGATTCTGAGACATTTTTCTTATAGAAAAAGTCTCAGTTTCTGAGACATTTTTCTAATAGAAAAAGTCTCAGATTCTGAGACATTTTTCTTATAGAAAAAGTCTCAGATTCTGAGACATTTTTCTTATAGAAAAAGTCTCAGATTTTGAGACATTTTTCTTATAGAAAAAGTCTCAGATTCTGAGACATTTTTCTTATAGAAAAAGTCTCAGATTCTGAGACATTTTTCTTATAGAAAAAGTCTCAGATTCTGAGAAATTTTTCTTATAGAAAAAGTCTCAGATTCTGAGACATTTTTCTTATAGAAAATTCTCAGATTCTGACACATTTTTCTTATAGAAAAAGTCTCAGATTCTGAGACATTTTTCTTATAGAAAAAGTCTCAGATTCTGAGACATTTTTCTTATAGAAAAAGTCTTAGATTCTGAGACAATTTTACTATAGAAAAGTCTCAGAATTTGAGATATTTCTTCATAGAAAAACAAAATCATTTTTCTTATAAAAAAGTCTCAGATTCTGAGACATTTTACCTTAAGAAAAAGTCTCAGATTCTGAGGCATTTTTCTTATAAGACATTTCTTAAAAAAAAAAGTTTTGGAATCTTAGACATTTTTCATTTAGAAAAATGTCGTAGATTCTGAGACATTTTTCTTATAAAAAAGTCTCCGAGATTCTGACACATTTTCTTATAGAAAAACAGACATTTTTCTTATGAAGAACTGTTAGATTCTGAGACATTTTTCTTATAGAAAAAGTCTCAGATTCTGAGACATATTTCTTTAAAAAAAGTCTTACAAGGGAAGTATCTCAACCCTTATGAACCGATTTGCCTGAAACTTAAAATATATATTAAAGAGACGATTTTAAGGTTGGGGTGTCTCGGCTTATCGGCCATATCAGTGTTTAAAAATTTCGATGTCCCCTTATGAAACAATTTGGACCTTCGGGAAAATTTCGATAACTCCCGAACTAACAGGAATATCGTCTAGCGCAAAAATACGTGTCGACTTAAATTTAATAAAGATTATTTCATATTCATATGGATATCGTAGGTCTATGTCTTCATATAGATACCCCCCAAAATTTACACATTTTCATGAAAAAAATATTTTACAAAGCCGAATTTTTACAAGGTTATGCTACCGTTGGATAGGCATTAAAAAATCCTTTCTTCTCATATGTAAACATCATATTGTTTCTTAGAAAAAAATGGCTGAAAAATCCAAAAAACGATTTTTTCGCAATTTTTTTACCCATGTTTTGAACCTCTAAATCCCCGATATGGCCGATAAGCCGAGACACCCCAACCTTAGAATTGTCTCTTTTTTATATATTTCACGTTTCGTGCAAATCGGTTCATAAGGGTTGAGATACTTCCCTTGTTAGATTTTGAGACTATTTTTCATGTTTAGACTTAATTTTCTCATATAAGTATAAAGTTTAATAAACTCAATGAGAATTACAAAAAAATCGATATTTCTACTTTTAACCCATTTTTTGGTTTTAATAACGAGAAAAACTTCTGGTACTCGAGAAGTTTTTAATTAAAACCGTTCTTATGTCCTAAAAATTTTCTTCGATCCTACAAAAATTTTAATTTTCCTTATATTTCTTTAAGTGTTCTACAAAAAAAGTGAAAAATTGTTTATAATAACTGCAACATAAAAATTGCTGAAGTGCTTTTTCGTGTTTGTTTTTCTAAAGTTTCTAACTGATGATAAACAAAAAAAGAGGACTTTTAAATCCTTTTTTTTATTTTTTTATATAAAAAAGTTGTAAAAAAATATAATAATATTTTTTTGTTTAAATTGACATAGGGGTCTTTAAACAATTCATCTTATATTATGCAAATGTTTACAAGATATAAAAATTGTCATTATCGAAAAATTTTAAATCGTTTATAATAGTTTGTGCATCATTTGTATGTAAGGTGTTTACATCTGACACCCGACTTTGAGAAAAATTAAAAATTCCTCGATCCATTTTTAATCGACCGATCTGTCTATCTTTTGAAATGTGGATCGAGTTCAAAATGTAAAAAAGATATGATTTATATTGGTCGATTCATGGTGTACCACGAAAATTGTGCTACATTAAAAAAATGCTTTAATTCGGCTGCTGGCTTACAAATGCGATCTAAAACTCAATATGCCTCGGAATCCAATTTAAAAAAGCATTCAAAATTTGGAACATTTTTTTAACGAAATAAATCCAAAAAAATTTACAACAAATTTTTAAAATTTTGTTTTATTTTTTTTTTTAATTTTTTAAAACAGCGAAACAAATTATTTTATTTTTTTTATCAACATTTTTTAAGTTAATATTTTAAAATATTTAAATTTAAAGGTTTTTATATGTTCAAATAAGTGCGACTCGTAATTTGCCTCAACTCTTTATTAAAAACTTGAAAACATTTTTATTAAAATCCCAAAAATTTTAAAAAGGCATTTGGAAACTTAAATTGCTTAGCCAATCTAAACGCCTTACATTTACATATTTATATATTTATCTATGTAGTGTTTACATATGCCTTTATGTTTTAGTTGTTGTGCTAAATGGTTTAATATTCATACATACACTTTCATATTGATATATAACAGCAACCCGAGAAAAAATAATCTTTATATAAAAAATAATGGGGTGAGTAACTGATTTATCATCGTCCAGTTCAACTAAAGCTAAAAATTTTGATTGTTAATTCACTTTCGGAAAAAAAGAAGGTAATAAAAAAGTATACTTTGGTACTTTTTTTCCGGAAATAATGGTCCCAAAATGGTTCTTTAACATTTATAATGAAGTATCATCAAGAGAAATAAAAAAACGTTTTGACAAAAGTATACTTTTTAAAAATTTTTGATGCTAAGACGGTAAAAAAGTGTACTCGGGTACTTTTCGATCTCCTGGAATAATGTTAATACAAATTTTATTTTTGAAATGTGGAATCATCCATCGCGATGCATTATTCTACAAGGGTAAAATGGGGTAAAAAATACTTTGGTACTTTTTCGAATTTTCTTAAATAAACTGGATATTTTGAATCATAGATCATCAAGCAAAAAAACATTCTAAAAAAAGTAGCATTCGGAATTTTTGATAAAAAAAAATATTGATGAAAATAAATATTGATGAAAAAAAACATTGATAAAAAAATATTGATGTAAAAAAATATTGATTAAAAATTTTTTTTTAAGCACACAGAAAAAAATAAAAAAAAAATATTAGAGTAAATTTTTAATACTATTGAGTAAAAAATTACTCAATTTCGCACCAGTAAACGATTTAATACTATTGAGTAAATTTTTAATAAAAAATTATTAAATGTTTAAAAAAAAAATTGAGTAAATTTTTAATTGACACAATTAAAAATTTACTCAAAATTTATCTATTTATTTTATTTAAAAGTTTAAAAAAGTTTTAAAGTTTTTTACAAAAAAAAAACAAAAAACTTGTTTTTTCAAACTTTACCAAACATAATTATGTCTCAAAAACATAGGAAAATTTTATAAAGACAATTACAAACTTTCATATACATAGTACACAAAAAACTATAAACTAAACGAGAATTCAAAAAACTATGAGAGCTTAAAAAAAAAATAAAAAACTATTAAATTTTTATTAAATTATTTACTTAAATTGTTTTTAAAATTTTTAAGTAAATTTTTAATTGCGTCAATTAAAAAATTAATCAATTTTTGTTTTTAAATTTAAACAAGAGAACTCAAATTTGTTTTCTCCATATTTGTTTCTGTGCAGTCTAAACCAAAAGAGCTGTAAATTTGGTAAATGAATGCATTACTTAAGTGCAAAAAAGGTTTTTTACATTTTGGAGAATAATATTCATTCGGCACAGAAGAATTTAACACTCTCAATTGTTTTTTGTACATTTGTTAAACAAATGCAACATTTTTATGTCAGAATTTCAGACTTGGAAAAAAACAGTTTTGGTGAAAAAATAAGAAAAAAATGAAAAGAAAAGTTTTGTAAAAAAAAAATTTGGTTCATGAAAAAAAAAAATCTGATGAAAAAATTTTTGATAAAAAAAATTTGATAGGAAAAAAATTATAAAAGAAAAAGATTTTGATGAAAAAAAAAAAAAAAAAATTGTAATAAAAAGTTTTTAATGAAAAAAAAAATTGAATGAAAAAAATTATGGTAAAAAATCCGATTAGAGTTTTATTCTAGCTCGAGGCTCAAAAATATTTCTATTTATGATATTGTCATTATTGCGTTAAAATGACTGCGAATTTTGTACTTTTGTTATATTCAACTGCCATTTCATGCAAAACGAAGCGAAATATCGGTCTGTCTGTGGAATGCCAGATGCAGTCCAACCCAACAGAGCTGTACATTTGGTAAATGAGTGTATTACTTATGTGCAAAAAGTTTTTTTACATTTTGGAGAGTATAAAAGATTTGGCACAGAAGAATTTAACACTCTCACTTGTTTTTTGTACATTTGTTATACAAATGGAACATTTTTATGTCAAAAGAATTAACTTGGTGAAAAAAATTTTTGGTGAAAATTTTTTTATTTTTTTTTACGAAAGACAAAGTTATGATAAAAAAAGTTGATGAAAACAAAATTTTTGATGACAAAGAAAAATTTTGATGAAAAACAAAATTTTGATAAAAAAATTTTGATGAAAAAAAAAAAAATACAAAAAAATATATTGAAAAAATAATTTGATATAATAAAAAAATATATAAAAAATAAAAAAGTGACGAAAAAAAAAAATTTGATGCAAAAATTGAGGAAAAAAAGTTTTGATGAAAAAACAAAATAATGAAAAAAAAAATTTGATAAAAAAAAAATTAATGAAAAAAAAAAATTATGAAAAAAATGTGATGGAAAAAAAATGTTTCTGAAAAAAAAGTTTGGTGAAAAACGCTTTTATTCAGCAGCAGGTGAATTATTATCCAAGTTACAAATCGAAGTTACATGCCTTTTTGGTTTTAAGAAAATGAAAACAGTAATTCTTATTTTCTTTTTTGTTAGTCAGTAGCTTATATAGTCAAACTGAGGTGGCGTCCTGCACCATTTTTAAAATTAGACACCAGCCTAAAAACATTGTCAGGTTAAAATTTTTTTAAAAATATGTATGAAAAAAATATATTGATGTAGGTTAGGTTGTAAGTGGCTGCTGACGTTTTACGTCAACACACGTAGACTCTGAGGTCCATTGTGATACCACGGGATCGTAATAGGTTTCCCTACTAGTCCCTGTCGTTAAACCAGTTTGAGCTTCTTATGAAACTCCTTAGATGTTGAATTTTGACATCCGACAAATCAGAAAGATCGTACAGCTCCCTAGATCCCAGTGAAGCAAGTCTCTGACCAGAAAGTGCCGGGCAATGGCAAATAAAGTGTTTGATAGTTTCCAACTCCTCTTCATCCATGCAACTTCGGCAAAAGTCATTCGACGGCACATTTAACCGCTCTGCGTGCTTTCCTATAAGACAGTGTCCGATAATTATAGAAACCACCGTCGAAATCTTTCCTCTTGGAAGCGATATCAGCTCACTTGTGCGCCCCTGATTGAGAGAAGGCCAAATCAGTCGTGTTGTCTCACACGTCCATCCATTTGCCCATCTTTGATTAGTCTCCGTCGCAGAACAAAGCCGTAGGTTTTGCTTGCAAGTTCCTAGAGGCATACCAACACATTCCAATTCTGTTGGAACCTGTAAGGTAGTTCCTAGTCTTGCAAGCTCATCGGCTTTGCAATTCCCTGGAATGTCTCTGTGCCCTGGGACCCATATGAGTCGTATGTTAAACTGCTTGGCCATCTCATTTAAAGACGTGCGGCAGTTAAGGGCAGATCTAGTTTTCAGAAACATTGAATCCAGGGACTTGACCGCGGCTTGACTGTCAGTATAGATGTTGACTGCGGTTGTAGACAAGACATTGCAGCTCAACCAGTCAGCCACTTCCTTTATTGCCAGAATCTCTGCCTGGTAAACACTGCAATGATCTGGCAATCTACGAGCCAGGCTCAATCCAAGCTCTTCCGAATAGACCCCAAAGCCCACTTGTTCGTGCAGCCTCGATCCATCTGTGTAAAAATTTATAGTAGCTCCACTACCCGGAGTATCCCCTATCCAAGACTCCCTGGATGGTATTATAGTGGTAAAGTGGCGCTCAAAGAGGCTCAAAGAGGGAGCACAATCCACATTTTGTGGTATTGTTATCTTTTTCAAGATCGCGCTATGGCCACAATCGCTGCTCCTCCATTGCAGCGTGCTATTAAGTCGAATTGCCGACGCAGCTGCATACTGCCTACCCAATATGTCCAAGGGTATCAGGTGAAGGAGGATTTCTAATGCAGCCGTAGGTGTAGTACGAAGAGCACCAGTGATGCACATTGACGCCATTCTCTGTACCTTCGTGATAAAGACACAGTTCGCTTTTGTTTCTAAAGCAGGCCACCAGACAATGATTCCATACAGCAAAATTGGACGCACCACTGCTGTATAGATCCAATGAACGACTTGAGGGCTAAAACCCCATCGTTTTCCAATGGCCCTTTTACAGGAATACAAAGCAATCGTTGCTTTTCTCACCCGTTCCTCAATATTACGCCTGAAATTCAGCTTCCTATCTAGAAATACTCCAAGATACTCCATCTGAGAAGGTGATTTCAGTACCGTCCAGAGAAATAGGATCAAAAGCAGGAATCTTATTTTTCCTTGTAAATAAAACAAGCTCTGTTTTACTAGGATTAACTCCTAGACCACAGTCTCTTGCCCATTTAGACAGATCTTTCAGAGAACCCTGAAGAATGTCCCGCAGTGTTGGCAGATGCTTCCCCTTTACCGCTATCGCGACATCGTCAGCATATGCGACAACATGACAAACACGTGCTTCTAGAGATAGTAGCATTGAATTCAGTGCCAGGTTCCAAAGAAGCGGCGAAAGAACACCTCCTTTTGGTGTGCCCCTATTGACAAATCGAGATATGACGGACGATCCCAATTCAGACGTTATACGTCTACTGGCAAGTAGGCTTTCCACCATTAAAACGATTTCACGCTTTACTCCCAGACCAGACAATGCCAATATTATCGATTCTGGGATGACATTATTAAATGATGTAACAAAAATATTGATGAAACAAAAATTCGAGAAAAATAATAAATATTGATGAAAAAAATATTGATTGAACAAAATATTGATGATAAAAAAATTATGGAAAATAATTATGTTAAGTTTTATTCACCAGCTGGTGAATATTTTTTTTATTTATAAAAAAAAGTGGCCTGATTTTTGATATATTGACTTTTTTTAAAAAATGGAAAATTTCGGAACGGGTTCTGAAAATTTTCCAAAACAAAAATTTTAATAGATAGCCCATACAAAACTATCTAAGAATGTAAATTTTTAACATTGTGGTGCATTCCGTTTTAATGTGATAAATATTTAATCAAGGCAACTCGCCACAAATTTGACCATTTTTCCAATATTTGACCATAAAAACAAAGAACGCAATTTTCTTAGTTCCATATAGGGCTATCCAAACAACCTATTCAGAAGCTTACGGTACACATGTTTTTCTGTAGCGGGACATTTGGTGTGGAATGCCTCATATTTAAAGCAGTGATCAAATGTCTGAAAAAATTGAAAAATTTCCACTTTTGTCATCTTATGTTCTCCATGTTATCACATTAATTTTTTTTACTCGGATTATGTATGAAAATCCAATTTTCCAGTGATTGATCATACATGTCCACATATCAAGTTCGTGGTTTGCATGTGTTTTAAAGTTTTAGCAAATAATAATAATCATCATAATTGCATTGGCTTTATTTTAGAATGAATGTAACACCAGTTGTTTGATTTCCACATATACTACAGTCATTGTAAAGGATGGTAGGACGGACGGATGGATGGATGGGTAAATGCATGGATAGACAGATTGTTGTGTATAGTTGACTGCCTGGTGGTCATACAAGCTCGTGATTGTTTATTTGTTTGTGTATATTGTTAAAATTTGTATGTAAATATTGAGTAATTAAACTTTCAATATTTAAAATCAACAAAATACAATTTGATTGATATGTCAACATAACTTTATCAAATATGTACTCGTAATAAGAAATTTACATAGATAAATAATGGTTTAAATTGATATTACACTTGGAGAATATTTAAGTTAATTAGAGTTAATTATAGGTAATCTTTGGAAAGATATTTTAAATAAAACTTGGTAAATAAAAGAAAAAAAAAATATTTAAAAATAATATTTGAGTTAATATTTTTTGAATAAAAACTAACAAGACATTCTGGCAATGCCCGTCTGCCAGTGAAAAGCATGAACTCCATATGGAGATGGAAAACTGACGATAGACATATTTTATTTAATTTTATGGTAAATTGTATACTAAATATGTCCTACTTCAGGGGTTCCTGGTGTTTAACTTATTGGACATGTGGGGTATAGCTAGGCTGACCACTCGTACTGATTTGATCAGTACATGTACTGATTTTTAGTCACGTGTACTGATCAAAATACCTTGTACTGATTTGTACTGATTTTTTAAAATATGTACTGATTGTACTGATTTTTGGACATTTCCACATAAAAAATTATTAATTAAATTATTATTCAAAAATTCTATACCAAAACCATAGAGTATACATAGAGGCGAAGGCGTCAAAAATTGAGTTGTCAAAGTACAACTTGTATACACGTATTTGTTGACAAAGTACGACTTGTAAACATGTATTGTGTTTTGAATTCACATCGATAACGTACGTGTGAGAAATTAGAAAAAGATAGGTCTGGAATAAATCCACATTAAAAATAATCTTTAGAAATACAATGTTTTCTTCTTCAATCACAAACCTTTAATAACAAACTAAGGTGACCATACGTACTCTTTTTTAGAGCACAATACTCTTTTTTAACTGGCTGTACTCTTTAAAATTTGTGTCCTCTTTCTGTCCTCTTTTTTCAAATTCTGTCCTCTTTGTCCTCTTTATTTTTAAAAGCATGATCAATGTTTGTTTTGTTTTTATAAATGGGTAATTCCAAAAATTTTCGCCCCACTGTTCGGAAACATGCCTTTGGACGCCACTGAGAATTTGGCTCATAGATATCCACGTTAATATGAGATATGTTGCATTTTTGGATTTTCAAAATTTGCTGTAGTTTTTAAATTATCGCGGGTCAAAGTTCGACTTTTTTAGCAAAAGTCAGAAAAATACATGACGTTTAACGTGCTCTAACTTTTTAACTAGTAATCCGATTATCACAAGTAATGGCTCATATGAAAGCTTAATTCTTCTTCTTTTAGGAAATATTGTCAAAATCATACGGTTTTTTTATCAGAAGTGTTGCAAAAAATTCAAAAACATTTTTTTTTGCGAATATTTTAAAAAACACATCTTCGATTTTTTAAAAAAAAAGTTTGGTGATAAACAATACTGTTTTGTACAACATATCCAAAATTCAGAGTGGGATCCCAATGGGATCAAAAAATATTCTGGTTTTAGTACGAAGTTCTTAAATTTTACCTTACAAAATTAAAATTTTATGTTTCTTCAATATAAAAATTTAAATTTTCAAAGAAAATTATTCTATTAAAATTTTGAAAAACATTCAAAACATTAGAAATTTAAATTTTCTAAGAGAAAAATATGAGAACCTCGTACTTAAAACAGAATAGTTTTTGATCCCATGGAGATCCCACTCTGAATTTTGAATATGTTATACAAAACATTGTTATTTTTCACCAGAATTTTTTTTAAAAAAAATCGAAGATGTGTTTTTTTAAATATTCGAAAAGAGAAAATGTTTTTGCATTTTTGCATCATTTCTGTAAAAAAAACTGTGTTATTTTAAAAATATTTTCTAAAAGAAGAACCCCAGCTTTCACATGAGCCTAAATTTGTGAAAATCTGGTCATTGGTTAAGAAGTTACAGCTCTTTAAACGTGATGTATTTTTCTTACTTTTGCTTAAAAAGTCAAAATTTGAGCTAAATTTTCTGGAATGGCCCAAATTAAAACAAATTTTATTTCACCGGTCACCGGTTGTTACTGTCAAATCGTATGGAAAATCTCGCTCCGTGCTTGTTCTATTCATACTGCTACTAAATTTTCTTTTTGTGAAAGTTGTCATGCACTTGCAGTATCGTTGTACAACTTGTTGGATGGACTTGTATTAGACTGACTCACCTTATATGGGCATAAAAAAGGTTGTATCCCCTGAAAATTAACTTTAAAATTTTTTATGATGATTCCCAAATCATAAAAAAGCTTGTATTTTTCATGAATAAAAAAATTCGATAAATTTTTCTGCATTAAAAGATTTTAAAAATCTAATCAAAGACTCGAGATAACGAGATGTTTATGTTAATTTTTTTATGCTTTTCAATTCAATTTTACTGAAAATTAAACGGCCATTTTTTGTCCGATTTTTCAATTCTAATACATCGTTAAAAAGGTGTTGACCACCGCTTGGTGGTACTTGCGGTCATTTATGTGAATGTAAATTTGTCTGTAAAATATGTAAAAAATGTTGAATTCGAATATTTTTTTTTTTTTTTTATGTCCTCTTTTTTAATTTTCAAAATCTGGTCGCCTTAAACAAACAGAAATGACAAACGCCGATAAAAACACTAAAATAAAGATAGCGATATTAGTTTTTCTTTCACCTTCGCCTCTATGTATACTCTATGACCAAAACTATTATTCCCATCAAATAATTTATTAGAGAAGTTTTATAAAAGCTAAGTCTGAAATACTTTCTATTAGAAAACGTCTAGGAATCTTAGAGCTTGTAAGTCCGAAAATAAAATCGTAATGAAAATTATTCTGAATAAGAAAATGCGCACAGAATCTGAGTGGGTTTTTATAGGGAAAATTTCATAATGATTGCTTTTCTATATTTTTAGAAATAAATTGTAATTGGATGAGTCAAAATAAAAATTAGATGTGGGGATGAGGTAAAGTTATTGGTATTTGCGGGGTTTTATCCCGAAAAAATGGGCACAAAATCTGAGGTTTATCCTATGGGAAGAAGTTCAAAGAGCACAAGAGTTTAAAAAAAAAATATGGATTAATGGTAGTTTTTCTAAAAGGAAGAGAGAGAGAGAGAGAGAGATATCAGAACTTGAGAAAAAAAAATCCTTAGAATCGGGGCGGTTCTCAAAGAACTTGGTCTTCGTAATGCTATTTAAAAATGTTGTCTGTGATGCGCTTCCTGTTCTGCAAAATTACTACAACTGTTCATCACAGTTTTTTTACTGAAATATACAGTAACTCTGTTAAAAAAACCAAAGCCTTTTGAATGTTAAAATAATCGTCATAATTTTTCTTTCCATATGAGTTTTTATGGAGTTCTTCAGCGAAAAAAAAAATATATAAAAGTAGGCGTACTGATTTGAGTTCGAGAAAAAAATGGTCACCCTAGGTATAGCGTAAAAACTTAAGCTCGAAATTACGTTAGCTATAACCGGTATGAATTTAGTTGCAATAGGCCCAGTACTTACTAAATCGCCGAATTATTAAAAATATATTAGTGTGCAACGTTGCGTATGATTGTTAATTAAACGCAATTACAATATCAAGTAAACGCTTATACAGTTTTTTTTTTTGTGCTACCGTTGAAAATTTCTTTTGATGTGCCATAGTATAGGTTGTTGTTCTTGTCGAGAAGTTCACAAAAATGCTCATAAAACTTGTCTGATGCCTTCAAATTTTAGAGTTATTGCCAAAAATATTTTTTTGTTGGACTTTTCTGACTAAACCATGTGTAATTCAGAACCTTTTTAACTGATTTTAAATTTTCTGTTTTGTATAGAAGGATATAAGACTTTACATGTGTGCAAATTGCTCTATACATATAAAAAAGAAATGTATTGATATTTTAAAAATACCAAATTTTTTTGAAAATTTTTCGAGTTTATCGATTTTTTTTTCATAAATTTTTTTTTCATCAATTTTTTTTTTTTTTATTAATCCAGCGAAATCGGGTTAGTGGTTCAAAATTTGTAAGCAAAAGAGGTAATTTCGGCAAGGTTTTTTTTCGCGAATTTACGAGACAAAAAACAGGCTAACTTTTAAACAACAATTCTGAGGGTGCTGAAACTTTGCGTATATGTTTGTCGTTCTAGTTTGAATCGGATTTCAGCCAAATCGGTCCAGTGGTTCAAAGTTATTAGCAAAACCGTGAATTTTAGATTGGTTTCACCTTAAATTTTGAAAAACCCGAGCTTTAAAAACATTGGTAAGCCACAAAATTACTTTACAGAGTATTTTTGTCACTCAATTTTTTTTTTTACACTAAAAAAAATTTACACTCGAAAAAAAATTTACACTCGAAAAAAATTTAGTATTTTAAAAATGTTTTTAACTTAAAATGAAATATTTATAAGCAAAATTGTTATATTTTCCCATTAGAAAATTTACTATCACTTAAAAAGAGCATTGCGGAGGGTATTCATGAATTCGGCCAATTCGAATTTAACATTCTACTTGTTTTTTCTTAAACATTTTTTTTAGGTATCAAAAATTTTTTTTTCATAAAATCTTTTTTTTATCAAACTTAATTTTTTTTTATCATCAATTTTTATTCATTAATATTTTTGGTTTTCATAAAATTTTTTACATAAAAACATTTTTTTTCACCAATATTTTTTTTCATCAATATATTTTTATACCCTCCAACTACAGTATGTGGATATACATTCTAGTGTTGTCCGTCCGTCCGTCACGAATATGTCTTATGTTCCTAGGCATGTTAAGTTCGTAAATGAGCAAAATCGAACCAGGGGAAAAAGTTCCCCCTTGAAAAAGTAAACCAACCTCTAAAAAATACCATTTTTTACATGATTTTTTGTGTTTTTGTTTAACAACTGCAACATTTTTATGTAACAATAAGCTCAAAGTCCTGCATTTGGACCCAGAGAATTAGGAAATGTCGTTCTTTTCGGTACACCCCCCCGCCCTTTTATGGGCGTCGAATAAAGTTTTTTTTTTTTTTAATAATGATAAACTTGTATTTCTTTAGTGCAAGAAGCATAATAATGAATTTTTAAACACATATTTGAGAGGAAGTTCCCCCCCCCCCAATTACCACTGCCGGCTTCGCCCAAAAAAAAAAAAAGAATTCCTTTTTTTATTTTTTTGCAGGTTGGAGGGTATAAAAGATTCGGCACAGCCGAATTTAACACTCTTACTTGTTTTTATATTTTTTTTCATAATTTGTTTTTCGTCAACATTTTTTTTTCATCATCAAAACTTAGTTTTTCATGAAAAAATTTTTCTTTTAATTTTTTTTTCACCAAAACTACTTTTTTACCAAGTCTTATATTCTGACATAAAAATGTTCCATTTGTTTAACAAATGTACACAGAAAAAAACGAATTGTTATATTGACCTCCGTGTTTGTAAATACAATTAATTTCTTCACTGAAAGTGCTCCTATACGGAAATTTGTAATATCAACAAACGTTTCTAAATTTTGATTGTTGAAAAAAGAATTTTGTTGTTTTCAACAAAGAAATTCAACAAACACAAACACAATTTGTTGATCTGACAAAAGTAAAAAATCTTATTTTTTTTTCAACAAAGAAATTCAACAGACACAATTTGTTGATCTGACAAATGAAAATTTTTTTAACAAAGAAATTTAACAAACACAAACACTTTTTATTGATATGATAAAAGAATTTTAAAATAAAATTACTTGACTGAGTTTGTTGAAAACAAAATCGAAGTTTTATATTTTGGACTATCAGGCGGCCGTTTTTACAAAATGTTTGGTTGATATCATATTTGTCTGATTTGCGATTGATGTATGTTGATTTAAATTTGACGATTTTATTTTCTGTGTACAAAAAAATTCTTCTTTGCCGAATCATTTATGTTCTCCAAAATGTAAAAAACCTTAAGTAATGCACTTATTTACTTAATTTACAGCTCTTTTGGTTTAGAATGCATCTTGATTTCCACAGACTGACGGACGGTCGTGTTTAGCTAGATTGTCTTAGAATTGGATCAATAGTAAATAAACTTAATGGGGTCCTCGACCGATATTTTAATTCGATTTGCATGAAGTGGCAAACGGACATAATATTATTTTTTCTAAAAAAACTTTGCTAATGCAAGTACACCAAATATACTAAGGAAAATATCATGATTTAATATTTTGGGCTAGAGTACAAAATTTGCAGGCATTTTTGCTATAGTTTTTTCAAGAACCTTTATATATATTTACAATATTTATAAAAATGTTTTTAAAGAAAAGTTCTGAATACGATGAGCTCCTGAAAAAATCGGATAACAACTGACAGAGTTGTGATACATTTTCTAAAAAATAAAAATCATAAATAAGATTTTGCTGGAAATCAATATTCGGATGACCCAGACAAAAAAAAAAACAAATTCATCATAAGAGGTCATATACATATAATATTTTTTAAAGTTTTTGACGCGCTAAGTTTGAATTTTGCCTAAAATTTGCTTATCGCGTATATTTAAAAAAAAAACACTAATTCATGAAAATTTATATTAAAAATGGAAAAGTGCGTAGGGTATTTTTAATTCACCACATCCGAATATCATTCTTATTGATTTTTCTGTTATTTTTTTTCCATCCTGCTAATCAATCACGAAACAGTTGTCAATGAGAGACATATGGATTGGGAGATGTTTGTATTTTTAAATAAGCCAACACAGACATAAATCCATTTAAATTCCTGATTTTTTTTTTTACAATCCAGTCACACTTCATAGAAATCAAAAATGTTTACATTTGATTTTTGTTGAACTGATACAATGATGGGAAAATTCATAAAAAAATGTGCTTTAAAAAAATCCTTGAAAAAAAATCGAAAACAAATCAAAAGTGAAAATTAATTTTTAATCGTTTCTCTATAAAAAAACCCCCTACCACAAAAAAAAGCCTTTCCATATGTTTGATTTTATTTCTGATTCTGTTTCTATATAATCGAATTAATTTATTTGTGTATATTTACATTGAGGGGAGACAAAATAAATACAATTTTTTTTATTGTGGAAAATAAAAATAAAATTTTAATTTTTTTCAATAAAGATTTATTGAAAATTGACTCAGATTTATTTGGCTAAAAAACAAAAATAAAGAATATTTTTTTTTTTGAAAATTCAATTAAAAATTTCAAATAAAACTTAAATACTCGTATTTTATCTTCTATTTGGTCTTGTGATAAATGAATGAGATGAGTAATTTGTCAGTTTTTATGGAAGTGAAATGAAGACTTTTGTACTCAATTAACAGAAAACTAAATATTTACTTATAAATTTTCACTTAACTGGACTCTACCCGAAAGTATACAAGTTTTTTCCTATACTTCATATATAAAGCAATCATAGAGTTTTTTTTTTGTAATTTTTGTATGGAGATAAAGTTGATGATGATGATGATGACGATGATACTGGTTATATAGATGATATAAAATCTGAGTTTAAATTGCAAATGTCCGTATATAATTTGCAATACACTGACTAAACAAATAACATATAAAAACAAGAGTTGTGCATACAAAATATTGTCAGTGGAATATGTATAACAGAATACATATAAAGAAATAATGGGACCAACTATTTTTTTAAGAATCTATGCAAATTTTCTAAAGAAAATTAGAAGTTATCGATTTATTGATATTTTTACAATTTTCTTTAGAAAATTTAAAGTTATCGATGTAATGATAATTGTACAAATTTCTCTAGAAAGTTTTAAGTCATCGATCTATCGATAATTAACAATAATTTTAATCGGTAATTTTACAATTTTCTATAGAAAATTTTAAGTTATCGATCTATTGACAATTTTACAATTTTCCATAGAAAATTTTAAAATTACCCACAGATCGAGAACTTAAAATTTTTTATAGAAAATTTTAATTTATCGATCTATCGATAATTTGAAATTTTCTAAAGAAATATTTAGGTTATCGTTCTATCGATAATTTAACAATTTTTTACAAAAAAAATTTTAAGTTCTCGATCTGTCGGTAATTTTAAAATTTTCTATGGAAAATTTTGAGTTATCGATCTATCGATAATTTAACAATTTCTACAAAAAATTTTAAGTTACCGATCTATCGACAATTTGAAAATTTTCTATTAAAAATTTTAAGTTATCTATTAAAACTTTTAAGTTATCGATCTATCGATAATTTAACAATTTTCTATTAAAAATTTTATGTTATCGATATATCGATAATTTAACAATTTTCTATAGAATACTTAAGTTATCGATCCGTCGATAATTTTACAATTTTTTATTGAAAATTTAAAGTTATCGATATATCGATAGCTTAACAATTTTCTATAGACAATTTTAAGTTATCGATCTATCGATAATTTAACAATTTTCGATAGAAAATTTTAAGTTATCTATAATTTAACAATTTTCTATAGAAAATTTTAAGTTATCGACTTATCGATATTTTAACAATTTTCTATAGAAAATTTTAAGTCATCGATCTATCGATAATTTAACAATTTTCTATAGAAAATTTTAAGTTATCGATCTATCGATAATTTAACAATTTTCTATAGAAAATTTTAAGTTATCTATCTATCGATAATTTAACAATTTTCTATAGAAAATTTTAAATCATCGATCTATCGATAATTTAACAATTTTCTATAGAAAATTTTAAGTTATCGATCTATCGATAATTTAACAATTTTCTATAGAAAATTTTAAGTTGTCGATCTATCGATAATTTAATAATTTTCTAAAGAAAATTTTAAGTTATCGATCTATCGATAATTTAACAATTTTCTAAAGAAAATTTAAAGTTATCGATCTATCGATAAATTAACAATTTTCTATAGAAAATTTTAAGTTATCGATCCATCGATAATTTAACTGTTTTCTATAGAAAATTTTAAGTTATCGATCTATGGATAATTTAACAATTTTCTATAGAAAATAAGTTATCGATCTATCGATAATTTTACAATTTTCTGTAGAAAATTTTAACTTATAGATCTCTTAATAATTTTACAATTTTCTATAGAAAATTTGAAGTTTTCGTTCTGTCAAAAAAATTACTATTTTCGATAGAATATTTTAAGTTGTAGAGATAATTTAACTATTTTCTATAGAAAATTTTAAGTTATCGATCTATGGATAATTTAACAATTTTCTATAGAAAATTTTAAATTATCGATCTATCGATAATTTTACAATTTTCTGTAGAAATTTTTAAGTTATTGATTTATTGATAACTAGCTATACCCGGTCCGCGCTGCTGGCCCTAAGAATAAAACTGTTTAATATTGCATCTTAATTTAAATATAGTGTCGGACAAAATTAAAGCACGTGTCCGGGTCCAGCTAGTAAGCTTTGGTTCCACCCTCGGTTAGCACTATCTATAGAGAAATCTCAACAAAATCGGTTCAGCCGTTTTTGCGTGATTTCGAAACAGACAGACATAACGTTAAGTATAGTACAAAGGGGCGTGTCATTTAACGTATTTTTATCGAATTGTTATAGTCTAAAGTTCCATGCTGCATCCTCGATCAGTACTATCTGTGCTGCAAATTTCATTGACATTATTTTTGCCGTTTTTGTGTGATTGCGAAAGAGGAGGAAATAACTTGTTATTTATGAAAAACGGGAGTGACATTTTACACCCTTTTGCCGAATCGCGCTCTACATATGACCTATAGTTCCCGCTCGGTTAGTTCTATCAGTCGTGACAGATTCGGCTTATCCGTTTTTGCGTGATTTCAAAACATGCAGATGTAACGTTCAGTATAAAACAAAGGGCGTGGCAATTTACGCCTCTTTGTTCAATCGTGGTCAGTATAGTACAAAGGGCGTTGCAATTTTGATCCCTTTTTCCAATAACGATCTTATATGGCCTACATATGCACTTGGTTAGCACTGTATGTAGTGAAAATGTCAAGAGAATCGGTTCAGCTGTTTGTGGGTGATTGCGAAACAGGCAGACAACGTCCAGTATAGTACAAAAGGGGCGTGGCATTTCACGCCCCATTTTCCAATCGTAGTATAACATGGCCTATAGTTCCGCACTCGGTTAACACTATCAGTGCTGAAATTTAATTAAAATCGAATCAACAGTTTTTGCGTTATTGCGGAGCACATAGAAATAACATTCAATTCAATACATGGAATTTTACGCCCAACCGATCACGCTCTAATTTGGCGCAAAGTAAGTACTTGGTTAGTACTATCGTCCGTTTAAATTTCATCAAAATCGGTACATCTGTTTTTTATATATAGATGTCATTAGTGGTGCAATGTAAAAATTCGATTTTGCCCACCCCTCCGCCCACAGGCAAAAAAGCATGGCATTTTACGCCCATTTGTCCGATCACGCTCTAATTTGGCATATAGTTAGTACTCGGTTAGTACTATCTTTGGTTTAAATTTCATCAAAATCGGTAAATCCGTTTTTGATATATAGATGTCATTAGTAGTGGAATGTAAAAATTCGATTTTGCCACGCCCCTCCGCCCACAGGCAGAAATTCAAAAATCTGACCGGACAGTGTTACTCCCCAGGCTATTCTGAATATTCCCTGAAAATTTCATCAAGATCGGTCCAGCCGTTTTCGAGTCCATACGGAACATACATACATACATACCAGACATGTGCACGGATGGTGTTAAAATGCGTTTAGAGACATTCTAAAAAATTTAGAATGTGGACAATATTCTATTCTTATCGTTCAACACGAATGAGTTTTTCATTCTATGCTCACAGTGCAAGAGAAAGCTACACACACTAGTGTAACGACATTCGTAACACGAATGAACCAATTAGGGAGTACATAGACAGCCAATGATTTGAAAATACTGTACTCTGAAGCGTGTAAATAGAATGATTTTTATAAAAAAAAAAAAAATATTGTTTGGCTATTTGGGGGAATTCTTTTATAAAAAAAATATATGTATGTATGCAAGTGCGAATTAAAATAAATATTTTGTTATGTAGCATAAATGAAGAGGTAAATAAAAAATAAGTATGGGGAAAATTAATTTATAAATAAGAGTGGATAAAAAAAATTTTAATACATAAAAATAAATATTAGGGTGGATTGAAAAATTCTTTTTCTATTTCGAAAAATAATGTTCATTGTGGGAAAAAAAATGTTTTGCTTTATGGCAGAAAATGTTAGTACCTACACTCAACCAAAAATCATTGTATTCCCAAAGAAAATCGCTGTAAATTCAACAGAAATCATTGTTGATTTTGACCCTACAAATATTTATGTTGATTTCAATAAAAATTGTTGTCAGTTTTTGTAAAAGTTGATCAACTCGTTTTTTTGTAAATCAACTCGTATTTTTTGTAAACTCAACTCATATTTTTGTTGATATAAGAAATTTTATTAAAAAAAAAGCTTGTTGTTATTTGTAAATATTCTTTTATTATGTATAAATCACAATATTTTTTAGAATTATCACCGGCTTTTTAAGCTGCAATATTTAAACAAGATTTTCACACAAACTTCGTTTATGTTATGCACTCGTAAGCCATTCTCCAGTTTTCTAATGACACCAAATCAAAAACCTTAAAAAAAAACAAAAAAAAAATATAATATAGTATGAATACATAAAGTAATCAATGTATTTTATTAATTACCAAATATTTACAGATCACAATCTGATCATCAGATCATATTTTTATTTATTTTAATAATATTAAATATTTTTATAAGAAACAAACACGTAAAATAAATTTATAAGAGACAAACAAATTTCACATTGCAATGCATTGCTACCAACTTGATAATACAAAAATGAACGAACAGGGTTGTTTTTTCTTTTTTGGTTTTATCTATTGAATTCTGTATAATCGTTGTAAATAGTTGATTCAACTTTACTGATTATTCAACGATATCAACATTAATTTTTGTTGAATACGGCAATATTCTGTAAAACTTGATCTACAATGGGTTTACTAATTTTTCTACTAAGATATTTCTATGAGTGTATAATGATGAAATATGTAGTGTGTGACCAAATACATTTTTTTTACAAAATTTTCAACTGTTCTGCTAATACCGAAAGTTTGTCTATTTTTTTGTATGTGCATTAGGGTGAAGCAAATTATGCTTTTTTCGAATTTCGAAAACGTCGGTGAAAAAAAATTGTTTAATTTTTTTTAAATATTTAGGCTAATAAAATATTATGCACCCTCAACCGTTAACTAGCGTAGAGAGATTTTCGTTATATAAGAACAAATGAGTGCAATTATTCTTCTTTGCAGACTGTGATTTTCTATTTAATTTTGATCACTACGCTACGTAGGGGGACAGTTACGGGTAGCTAACCCAGCCTTTAGTTTATATTCGGACATTACTGAAATGTGTTTTTATGGTAAACATTTTTTTTTTTCTGTAAAGAAATTTAAAAAATGTTCTTTAAAAACAACTTATTTTCTTAAAATTAATTTCAAATTGCATTAAAGGCCAAATTAAACAAAACGACAAATAAAAATAAACATCTTCTCAAAACTGAGTCAACATGACGTTATATTTTCAGCAAAAAACGAATTAAAAATATTTTTTGCAAACAAGAAATAATAAAATAATTTTTTGCAAAACAAGAAAAAAAATTTACAGACAAAAACAAATTTTTACAGACAAAAAAAAATTACCATAAAAACACTTTTTAAGTAATGTCCGAATATTAAATAATTTAAGAAAAAAAATATATTTTTTTACTTTGTTCGGAACTCTCCGATTTTGAAGCCAAGGCCATTATCTCACAGGATCAATAGTTTAATGTGTTAATGTCAACCCTAAAAGGCAACTTTACCGACCCGACGTTTTCGAAATAGATCTAATTAGCTCCACCCTAATGTAAAAAACTTTAAAGCGGTACTTATTGTTGTTGGGAATACTTTTAGTTAAAAAAAAAAAAAAAAACACAATGTTTATGATTTGTTTCAACGACACATTAAGATTGTGCGTGTGCGTGTACGAGCAAGTGTAAAAAGACAAACAAAAAACCAACAGCATTATTTTGCATATTTTTCTTATACATACATACATCCTAATACATTTTTTCACAATGCATAATTTACTTTTTCATCAAAACGTTTTTTTTTACTACCCCCATATTTATAACAAGTTTTCCAACAATTTTTTTTAAACATTTTTTTACAAAAACATTCTAAGCGATCAGTGTATGTTAAAAATATTCTATAACACGGTGTTATTTTTATAATCTCTACTATGTTTGTTATTCTAAAAACGAACGTTTGTTTCATTCTAATCGTTCAAACACGACATTTTTCGTGTTCGTTTAAACAAGCACAGCAAATTTTTTAATTTGTTGTTTAGCATCATAGCAAACATTCTCATTCGCAAACACTGTACTCTAAAAATAGTGTACTCTGAAGCGAATGATTTGGTGTAAGCGAAGAAGGGAATACATTTGAGCTCATGTCTGATACATACATACCCACATACATACACACATTCATTTTTATATATATAGATTTTACAACTTTCTATAGAAAATTTTGAGTTATCGATGTGTTGATAATTCATCAAATTTCTATAGAAAATTTTAAGTCATCGATAATTTATCGATCTATCGATAACTATATAAAATATAGAAAATTTGTATATTTATCGATAGATCGATATAGTAATTGTTATATAGTTATCGATAACTTAAAATTTCTATAGAAAATTTGAATAGTTATCGATAGATCGATAACCTAAAACTTTATATAGAAAATTGTATAGATATCGACAAATTGATAACTAAAATTTTATATAGAAAATTTGTATAGTTATCGATGTATCGATAACTTAATATTTTTTATAGAAAATTTATATAGTTATCGATAGATCGATAACTAAAAATTTTCCATAGAAAATTTGTATAGTTATCGATAGATCGATAACATAAAATATTCAATAAAAAATTTGTATAGTTCGATAACTTAAAAAATTCGTTAGCAAATTTGTATAGTTATCGATAGATCGATAACTTAAAATTTTCTATAGAACATTTCTATAGTTATCGATAGATCGATAACTTAAAATATTCTATAGAAAATTTGTATAGTTGTCGCTAGTTCGACAAATTCAATTTGTATATAGAAAATTTGTACAGTTACCGATAGATCGATAACTTAACTTTTTTTTATTGAAAATTTGGATAGTTATCGGTAGATCGATAACTTAAAATTTTCAATAAAAATTTTTATAGTTCGATAACTTTAAAAAATGGTTAGCAAATTTGTGTAGTTATCGATAGATCGATAACTTTAAATTTGTTATAGAACATTTTTATAGTTATCTATGGATCGATAAAGCAACATTTTCTATAGAAAATTTGTTTAGTTATCGATAGATCGATAACTTAAACTTTTCTATAGAAAATTTGTGTAATTATTAATAGATCGATAACTGTAATTTTTTTTATAGAAAATTTGTATATATATCGATAGATCGATAACTTAAAATTTTTATAGTTATCGATAGATCAATAACTTAAAACTTTCTTTAGAAAATTTGCATAGTTATCGATAGATCAATAACTTAAAATTTTATATAAAAAAATTTGTATATTTATCGATAACTTAAAATTTTCTACAGAAAATTTGTATAGTTATCGATAGATCGATAACTTAAAATTTTCTATAGAAAATTTGTATAGTTATCGATAGATCGATAACTTTAAATTTTCTATAGAAGATTTGTATAGTTATCGTTAGATCGATAACTTAAAATATTCTATAGAAAATTTGTATAGTTGTTCGACAAATTCAAATTGTATATAGAAAATTTGTACAGTAGATCGATAACTTAACTTTTTGCATAGAAAATGTGTATAGTTATCGGTAGATCGATAACTTAAAATTCGTTAGCAAATTTGTATAGTTATCGATAGATCGATAACTTTAAATTTGTTATAGAACATTTTTATAGTTATCTATAGATCGATAACTTAAACTTTTCTATAGAAAATTTGAATAGTTATTAATAGATCGATAACTTAAATTTTTTTATAGAAAATTTGTATAGTTATCGATAGGTCGATAACTTAAAATTTTCTATAGAAAATTTTTATAGTTCTCGATAGATCGATAACTTAAAATTTTCTATAGAAAACTTTGTTATCAATAGATATATAACTGAAAATTTTCTAAGGAAAATTTGATAAATCGATAACTTAAAATTTTCTATAGAAAATTCGATATAGTTATCGTTAGATCAATAACTTAAAACTTTCTGTAGAAAATTTGTATAGTTATCGATAGATCGATAACTTAAAATTTTCAATAGAAATTTTGTGTAAATCGATAAATCTTGTATTGAAAATTTGTATTGAAAATTTGTATAGTTATCGATAGAAAAATAACTTAAAATGTTTTATAGAAAATTTGTATAGTTATCGATAGATCGAAAACTAAAAAAAAAATTTAAGAACATTTGTAAAGTTACCAATAGATGGAAAACTTCAAAATTTTATCATAAATTTGTATACTTGCTTTTTTTTTTTTTTTAATTATCGCTAAAAATATATCGATACTGGTATAATTTTACTGTTGGTCCCATTTCCTTAACAAATTTTATTTTTAAACAAACATACTCAAACCTTTGTGTCATATTGACAGCCCGCATTAAGTGCATGAGAGTATGTGTGTTATCGTATATGAAACCATAAGTAAAATACAGACACAAATATAAATATGCATGTGTGTACTTTTCTATGTGTACAGAGCCAAAAAGTACACATACACTCACATAATGAACTCTTACTCACACTTAAAATGTTTGTCAATACTAGAGAATTTTTAAGGGCCTTATTCTTAATATGAAAGTAAAAAAACAAAAATATTAAAAAAAAAAGTAAAAAAATCGCGAGATTTTTTGTTAAAATTTGTTGGTAAAATTTTTCGCCTGCGGAGCTTTCATCGGAGTTGCATGCTGTTTTTAAATTAATTACTTTTGGTTTTCTACTGCGCTGCGATAGATTAATATATAGCGTGGTAATCTGCATGTTAGAGCAGGGGTTTTGGGTTCGATTCCCACCAGAGCCTTTGTATGTTAGCAACAACGGAACGGTTTTGCTTCAGCTTATTCTTGGTTAGTTAAATATATAATTTATAAAAATAAGCATGATATGCGTTTACTGTTTCTAAAAATAATAATATACTGATTTATTGTGACATACATATTTCAGTTTTGACATTTAAAGATTTTAACAAAAAATAAAACCAAAATAAGATTGGGCAATTTTTCATAAATAATTTTCGGGTAATTTTTCGTAATGAAAAATCACCCAATTTTTAATTTCGAAATTTTGCCCAAAAACTATGAAAATTTGCCCAAAAATGTTGGGTAACTTTTCATATGAAATATGACCCAAATTTGTATGAAAAATTTTTGGGCGAATTTTCGTTTTCTTTTTTGGGCCATTTTTCTTTGGGTGATTTTGTCTACAGCCTCATTTGTTATGTTAACTTAACAGCAGTTATCAAATTTTAACAGTAAGTTAACATAACTTCCCAAAAAAGTTGCAGAATAAGACCCTAATTCTGTTTTTTTTTTTTAAATCAGTTGTATGGGATGTTAGATTTTTAATTCTTTTTTTATTTTGCCATTTTTATAACCTCTTTTGATAAAAAAAATTGCAAAAACAAATATATGCAGATTTATTTTTTCACAAAACTCATTCTCTATAAAAGTTGTTTGTTAATTTGTTGTTGCTCTTCTTGTTGTTTATAGAGTTGTTCACCCATATAACTAACACATGCATAATGGCCACATGTCTATTTCCGGTTGAGTGCTAGCCAAAATAGAGAAAATTCAGTTAAAATCAGCGTACAGAATGATAAAGGTACAAAAAAGAAACAAAAAAATACATACAAAACATGCTAAATGTAGACAGACTATCGGACAGACATTCTAACAAATAGACAGACTTGACAGTTAAACTTGAATATATATTGAAAATTTTTGTATAGACAAATCAGTGGCTAAAATATATTTTTTTTTGTATTTTTTGTTTGGTCTGTGTTTTTTTTTAGTCTCCAAACATTTAAATATGAGGGTATAAAAGGTAAATCAACTTAGTCTGCTGATTATTCATATACAATAATAATAACAATAATACTATTTGTTGCAGACAATCAGTCTGTTATTATGTTTATTTCATAATACTATATTTAAAAAAAAAATTTTGTATAAAACAAATTTAATTATAATGTGTTTTAAGATTAATGAAATTTACCACAGCTAGACAAAAGAGACATGTTTAAATTGTATTATAATTATAATATGGTTTGTATTCTTTCATTATTGCTTATTAAATTTGTGAAAATGTTCTCAGACTCAAAGGACTTTTTGTTATTTTAAAGTGAAAAATTGTAAATGTATACGGTAGTAGATTCAACATGTTATTTGTTGAAATTATAAATAAAGATATTTTAAATTAATAAAAAAATGCTTGAATTTGTAAAAAAAAAAAATATTTACAAAAATACATACCAAAATTGTCCGAGCCAATATAAAACATAAACCGGAAGATATACGTCTGAAAGTAGATATCAAATGGAGTAAAACTGTTTTTGATTTCATGATCCTGTTTCTTTTTGAAAGGACTTCATAGTTTTAAAGGATACAAATTAAAGAGAAGGATCTCCCTAACTTTTCCAATTTTTTTATTTTGCCATATTTGGCTAAAAGGATGTGAATAAAGCCATTTGGAACTTTATCAAAATATTTTGTTGAACATTTTGAGCTATATTAATGGATACATTTTTGAAAGGACGTAACTTATCTCATTTTTCTATGTAACAATAATAAAATTGGGAAGTTAGGGGAGATCCTCCTCTTTCATTTTCTATCAATAGTGGTACAAATTATAAAAAAGTACAAATTATAAAAAAATATCTTATAAATTTTAATCCTCTAAAACTTTAAAGTCCTTTTAAAAGGAAACAGGAACACGAAAAGAAAAACTGTAAATGCAGTTTTACTGCATTTTGGCTCTAGTTTCAAACTTATATTTTCCAGTTCGTGTTTGACATTTTTTTATTTTTGTCGGACGGTGTAATTAGAGGGCGTAAAAATAAAATTTTTTAGTCCTCCCCCTTTTTTACCAAAATTTTTAAGAACTAAAACAACCTCTAAAAAACGCCAACTTTGAACCAGAGAACGTAAAAATTTAACTTTTTCAGTCTGCCACTTTTGTAGGCTTGGTTAAAAGTAGCTATAAAGTTGTATTACTTAAGGTGTGTTTATATCATCCCACCGGGTCTTTGGATTTTAAGCAAGTAAAATATTCACACAAAAAATTATTGGCTAAAAATTTTCAATTAAATCTATTGATCAACAAAATTAAAATAAGTCAATCAATGTTTTGATTGAAATTTTTTTCAACATACAAAATTTTTTTTCGGTTTAATTTATTTGAATAGAATAATTCAAAAATATACAAAATGATAGGTTTTACTTTTTTTTTTATTGTTTGGAACATATAGGAAAGCAAAAAAGATGAAATTTTTGATAATTTTGTCATAACCTTACAATTCATTTGTTAAATCAATCATTATTTTGATTGACTTTAGACAAAAAATTGATAAAATTTTTGATCAAAATCGAAAAAATGTTTGATTGAAATAATTTTCAATCAATCACCTACAATTTGATGATTGGTTTAACAAATTTTTTAATTGGAGGAGTTTCAATCAAAAAATTGATTGAATCCGCGTTTTTGTTGATTGAAATTCGTTTCAAATTTTTTCTGTGTTACCAAAGTCTTAATACTGTCCAAAAATCATAAACAAAATCAAACATACATTTTTAAAAACAGCTGTTTGTAAAAAATCTCCTCTGATCTAATAATACACACGATTTTTGGACAATTCTCAATACTCATTGGAATGATGTAAACAGAGCTTAAAGTTCAAAAAAGTGTTTTTACATTTTGGAGGGTATAAAATAGCGTGATCACGCGTGAGTGGAACTGAAATTAATTTTACTCACGTGATTGTTAGTAAGTGTGAGAGGAGAAAATATAGCGTGAATGAGTGTGCGTGAGTAAGATTTTTGCGTGAGTAAGTGTGAGTGAGTCGATTTCTCTTCATATTTCCTTTCGTACCAAAAAAGCAGCAAAAAATTGTAAAATTTGGCTTAACTTAAGATTTTTCCCGAAAAAAGCAAACAAATATATTTGATAATATAGTTTTTGAAATTTTTTTATACCCTCCAACCACAGTATGGGGGTATACTCACTTTGTCATTCCGTTTGTAACGCATCGAAATATCGGTCGGGGACCCCATAAAGTATGTATATTATTGATCCATGATCGATTCTAAGACATTCTGTGAATTTTTAATGATTTGTGTAAGAAATTTTTTTTTAAATTGTTGGTTTTTTTTAATGAAATATCATTTTTACCTACACAAGTCAGTTATTTTTTTGTAAAAAAAAAAATCAAAAAATTATTTATAGAAATATAAAAACATGTTTGTATCAAGTGGCTTTGGCACGATGGGTAGAGTGTCTGGCCAGAATGTAGTTGATTGCGGGATCGATTCCCAAAAATTTTATTAAAAATTTTTAAAAAAATATTTCAATAAAAAATTTTAAAAAATTACCTACGAAATCATTAATTTTTATTGTTTTCGTAGGATATTTTTTTGAAATTTGTTGGTAAAAATAACAGAACTATCATTAATTTTTAATGTTTTCGTTGGTTATTTTTTTCGAATTTGTTGGTAAAAAAGAGTGAAAAAAAATTAATTTTTTAATGTTTAATGATATTTATTTTAGAAAATTTTGTCAACAGTAAAAAGTAAATGTTGATGTTTGTTAAAACAAATGAATAATTACTGGGATGGTTTTCAATTGTTTATTCCCTGGTTTTAAGTGTGTTTTTCATTTGTTTTTGCCTACAAAATATTTTGAGTGTAGCCTCCTAAAAAAATGCACTTTTTTTACATGTTTTTTTATATTTTTGTTAAATAAATGACACATTTGTTATATTTATCGGGATGGGAAAGTGCTCTAAACGTCCCCCACTGACCCCCATCACCCCCCCCCCCCCCCCAAAACAAACGCCCCTGACAATGTTTTTTTAAACTTTTTTTACATTTTGGAGGGTATTAAAGATTCGGCACAGCCGAATTTAACACTCTCACTTGTTTTTGCATAAATAAGAGTTTCGTGAGTGTGAGTCAAGGAGAGTGTGAGTGAAGCTTGCGTAAGTGTACGTGAGTTTGAGTTGTTTCAAATTTACTCACGTGATTGTGCGTAAGTGTGAGTAGAAAAAATATGCTCGTAAGTGAGTGTGCGTGATTCAAAAATTCCTGTCGTGAGCGTGAGTAAGAGTGAGTCAAAAATAACTCTCTTTGCCCATCTCTATAAAATATTCGACACAGACGAATTTAATACTCTCACTGGTTTTTGTGCATTTGTTAAACAAATGGAATATTTTTATGTCAGAAGTAGTTCAGACTTGGTGAAAAGATAATTCGGGTAAAAAAAATTGAGAAAAAAAAATTAAGAAAAAAAATTTTAATAAATAAAAAAGTTTTTGATGCAGAAAAAAATTGATGAAAAAAAAGTTTGGTAAAAAAATAAAAGAAAATGCCGAAGAATCACAAAATTTTTCGGGCATCAGGATAAATCTTTGAAACAAATTATGGATTGCTGTTTGTCGATATCAAATTTTATATTTATAACTAATTTTTTTATAATTACAAATTATTTTTTTACTATGTTTTTATGTTTTTTTCCTATACATCAACTTTTTTCATATTTTGATTTATTATATAAAAATTTGTATTTCTGCGTTTTATTGGAACTACTCTTGTTTAAGCTCCTACATAATTTTGCCTCATTTTTTTGCGTTGCTATTAGGGTTTTTTATTTCGTAACACTGTATGTTAATGGTGGGCGATGGTGATTTTAATGGAAGCTCCGAAGACATGACGTGTAATATGGTGAAGATTTTAGTCAAATATAAGAATGGTTTAACAGTGACTCATATTAATGCACAAAGCTTAAACAATAAAGTTGATGAATTTCGACTGGTTTTTGAAAATTCGAACATAGATATCGTTTGTGTTTCTGAGACCTGGCTATCTGATTCTACACCTGATAGTTTAATTTGCCTCAATGGTTACAAAGTTTTTAGAGCTGATAGAGATGGTAAAGCAGGAGGAGTTGCAATTTTTGTAAAAAACAATATACCATGTAAGTTTCGTATAAGTTCTAATGCAAAAAATCCTAATGCTAAAACTGATAAATCTTCAAATCAGATTAAAAAGAAAACTAAAAAACTTGGTAAAGTTGAGTATATTTTTATCGAAATCTTGTCTTTTGGTAAGAAAATGCTTGTGGGCTGTGTTTATAGGCCAAATAATAGAATCCCGTTTAGTGATTTGTTTTCAAAATTGGAAACCCTTGCGGTTGAATATGATGAGGTTGTAATATCCGGCGATTTTAATTCAAACATTTCAATCGATACAAACTTAACCGAAAATATGTCGTCTTTTGGTCTTACTCCCACTAACTTAACAACTCCTACACACCATACTGCAACAAATAGTACTCTAATTGATCTTTTCTTTGTGTCTAATGTATCAAAGGTTTTATTGTATGATCAGATATCTGCTCCGTGTTTTTCTAGACATGATTTGATTTTCTTAACTTACGACTTTAGAATTCAACATGTGGATCAGACTATTTACTATCGTGATTTCAAAAACATCAACTTTAATATGCTTTATGAGAACATACGTTGTGTTAGTTGGAGTGACATGTATCAAATGGTTTCTGTTGATGATCAATTGACATTTTTTGAGGAAAATATTCAACGTATTTATGATGATTTTGTTCCTCTAAAATCAAAAACGCTTTCCGCAAAGACGAAACCTTGGTTTACCACTGCCATTAAAAAATTAATTCACAATAGAGATTTGGCTTACTCAAGGTGGAAACGATTTAAAACACCTGAATTAAAAGCTGTATACACTTCTGCCAGAAAAAATGTAAACATTAATATTAAAATTGCAAAAACTGAATACTATTCAAGTCGTTTTGGGGAGGCTATTGATTCTAAACAAACCTGGAAAACCATTCGCGAAATAGGAATTGGCAAGGAAAATAAAACTAATGACTGTCAAACTGATGCAAATGAGCTTAATAATACATTTACGAATATACCTATGATTCAAACGAATACAAATTTTTACAACTTTACAACCATTAATAATACTGGCGAAGATCATCTGTTCGAGTTTGCTTGTGTTCATCCGTACGATGTTGTTAATTCTTTTGTATCCATAAAATCTAATGCTGTTGGTTATGATAATATGCATCCAAAGTTCATAAAATTGCTGTTACCTCTACTTCTACCATATATAACGCACATGTTCAATACTATTATAATGTCCAGTACTTTCCCAATGAAATGGAAGCACGCCAAAATAATGCCATTACCAAAATCGAACACTGAGTTTAGGCCGATAGCGATCTTATGCTTCCTCTCAAAAGTGCTAGAAAAGCTTTTACATGCACAAATGGTCTTGTATATAAAAAATAATCGTCTATTAACTAATAAACAATCAGGTTTTCGCTCTAACCATAGTTGTGTAACAGCATTATTGGATGTGTCTGAAAATATACGGAGTGAGCTAGATAATAGTAAATTGAATTTTTTGGTGCTTCTCGATCATTCTAAGGCCTTCGATACGGTTGATCACAACACACTTTGCATGAAACTTTCAAATTTTTTTAAATTCTCTATAATGTCAACGAGACTTTTACATTCTTATTTAACTAATCGATCTCAATCTGTACATGTAAATAACATGTGGTCAAACTCAATAAGTCTTTTAAGAGGAGTACCTCAAGGATCCATTCTTGGACCTTTGCTTTTTTCACTTTATGCAAACGATTTGCCGAACCAACTGCTGCATTGCAAAATACACATGTACGCAGATGACGTCCAATTATACTTAAGTAGTCCAGTTCGATCTGTTGCTGCCAATATTAAGAAACTGAATGAGGACTTAAATAGAATCTTTCTCTGGGCAACTGCAAATGGACTCTGCCTAAATCCAATAAAATCGAAATGCATAGTTATCCATAAAAAAAAGATTGTGCCTATTATTGAAGATGACATTATGATAAATGGGGAAAAAATTGCACTCGTCAATACTGCCAAAAATCTAGGGCTGACTTTTAACAACAATCTAACCTGGAATAATCATATAAACAAACTCGTCGGTCAAACTTATATGAAGTTAAGGTCACTTTGGGCAACACAATACTTTATCCCGATAAAAATTAAAATACTTCTCGCTAAGACTTATTTAATACCTGGTTTAATATATGGATGTGAGCTTTTTGCGAGTTGTGATGAAGCTAGTAAACAAAAACTTAATGTTCTGTACAACAATATACTAAGATATGTTTATGGATTACGAAAGTTTGATCATATATCTCACGTCTCCAAAAGCCTATACGGTGTATCTTTCGATAACTTATTGAAGATACGAGTACTTATATGCTTACACAAAATAGTATATACTAAAACACCATACTATCTTTACGAAAAACTTCGATTTGCTAGATCTCCAAGAGGAAAAAAAATTATCATCCCGTTACACCATTATCTTGTTTCTGAATGGAATTTTTTTGTGCATGCAGTACGTCTTTGGAATTCACTTTTAGAAACTGATCAACTCAATAGCAACGCAAATAGATTTAAGAAATCTCTATTTTCCAATTATGCCTAACTTTTTATTTGTTTTTTATATGTATTTAATTTTTTATTAAATTTTTTATTATATGTTTGTGAATTTAATAAATGTTATAATTATATAAAATTTCCCTTAAGTATATTGGATTCCTGTACTATAAATATAAGATCACTCTTGTTGTACAGGAAATGGAAAATAAATAAATAAAATAAAATAAATAAAATATGCTCGGAATTTTAGAAATTTGAAAATTTTTTAACCTGATACTTTATAGAAAAAAAAATTCTAAAGGAAAATTGTTAACAAGGGCAGTTATGAACCGATTTGCCTGAAACTTTAAATTTTTTGAGTAAAAAAAATACCCCTAAACCCAAGAGATGGATCCGCGCCTGAGCAGGTGAACTATTATCCAAGTTACAAACCTTTTTATACCCTCCAACCACAGTATGGTTGTATACTCACTTTGTTATTCCGTGTGTAACGCAGCGAAATATCGGTCTAGGACCGATTCTAAGACATTCTACCGATATCCGTCCGTCCGTCTGTAGAGGACATGATACAGTCCAAAATAAAACAAAATAAAAGAGCTAGACTTTCGAAGTTTGGCACGAATTTGTCTTATATTCCTAGGCAGGTTTAGTTCGGAAATGGGAAAAATCTGACCAAGGGCAAAAAACTTCCCCCTTGGAGAAGTAAACCAACCTCTGAAAAACAGTATTTTCCCACGGTTTTTTGTACTTTTTATTTTTTAATTTTAAGCAAATGCAACCTTAAAATCCGGCATGTGCACCCAGCAGATAAAAAAAAATATAAAAAAAAAATTTGACCCGCCCCTTTTGTGGGCGTGGATATAGAAAATGTATTTTAATAATGATTAATTGCATTAAATAATTGCGAGAATCATAATAAATCCATTTGATAACATCTATCGCAAGGGGACGGAGTTCCCCAATGTATCCCACCAAACCCCCAAACCACCTCCCCTCACCAAAAAAGACGCCCCTGATTTTTTTTTATGTTTTTTTTTTTTATATTTTGGAGGGTATAAAAGATATAAAAGAATTCGGCACAGCCGAATTTAACACTCTCACTTGATTGTTTTAAGACAATGTAATTCAAAAGATTTTTTTCTCCAATCGTAAGCTTGTATAGTCAAACTGCGTCAGTTTTAAAATAAGACCATAGCCATTTTATACCCTACACCACACTGTGGTACAGGGTATAATGAGTTTGTGCTGATGTTTGTAACTACCCGAAATATTGGTCCTGAACCCACCTTTAAGTATACCGATCGACTCAGAATCAATTTTTGAGTCGATTTAGCGATGTCCGTTCGTCCGTCTGTCCGTTCGTCTGTCTGTCCATGTAAACGGTGTAAACACGATACAGGTCTCAATTTTTAATCAATTGACTTGAAATTTGAAACTTAATCCTCTTTTGGCCCAAGGATGAAGCATATTGAAATTGGAAAATATCGGTCTATATTTAGTCCTAGCCCCCATACAAAGGTCCACTTTAGTTTTGACTCAAATGACTATAATAACCGCATTATTATATGTTTCGTTTCGAAATTTGGAAGGAAATCATGTTTTATCTACACAAATCACCATTGCGAATTTTAAAGAAATCCGACCAGTTCTTCTTGTATCACCCATACAAACCACCTTCCCGATTTTCAAATAAATCTCTCAAATTTCATGAGAATAAAAAATATTTAATTAAAATTCTGTTTGTGTATGTTAAACGCGTAATTTAATAACCTTATCAAATCTGATTATCATCGGACCACTTTTGGTCTCAGGCCCCATGTGAAAGTTTCGCCCGATATTCAGTTAAATCGGTTTATTATCAACAAAAAGAAGCCTATTTCACTAAAATTTGATTTGTGGTGTTTTGAACACTTATTAAAGAGCTGACAAAATACAGATATAATCGGTCTATGTTTAAACTTGTGACCCATTTTCCGGAAAACTCTGGTGAAGGGTATTATATGGTCGGTCTTGACCGACTATAATTTCTTACTTGTTTTTGTTCAATGTGTCAACAGGTGGCAGCACTAACAGATGGCAGTGACTCTTTTTAAACATAAATTAAGATCAACCGGTTCGCACCTCTATTTGGGAGGCGTTTAAGTTTCATTTCAAACTATAACGACTACGCTTTAAATTTTATGCAGTTAATGTAAAATAAATTTATTTCTGTAATCAAAATTTCCAAAAATTTAACAATACCTACCTTTTTTACCACACAGTGTATTTTATACAATAAATTTATATAGAATGCAAGCATAAATATTTTTGGTTACATTTTCAGTTTTGTTTTACGCACAGATTTGTTTTGTGGTTAATTAACAACAGAAAATTGTTATACAAAAAAAAATATAAATTTAAAGGAATTTTTAACAAATATGTAAATCAATAGGAAATATTTTGTATACACACAGAGAAAAACGGAACTTACTACCAAATTTAACCATATGCTAACGAATCAATTAATAACACTGTAAGTAGGTGAAAATGACACACCAAACCGCCGAGACACGTCAACCTAATTTTGGGTCGTAGAATCTAGTGGTGTACCCCGTTTTGAAAAGTTAGCTCAAAATCCCGAGATATTTCGATTTTAAGTTTGTAGTAGATTTAAGGCGATTTTTCATTTTATTTGAATGAAAAAACTTAAAAAGTTTGTTAAAAACTTGTTATTTATCAAAATTTATATCTAGGAAATAATGGACGTCCATTTTCAATCGGACATGCACCAATACTTGCTCTTATTTTGATGAATTTCATAATTTTTTTTGGATTTATTCAATTTTTACTCTTACATTTGCAAATTTAAAATCGAAATATCTCGTTATTTTGAGCTAACTTTTTAAAACGGAGTATACCACAGGATTCTTTAACCCAAAAATAAGTTGGGGTGTCTCGGCGTTTTTGTGTGTCATTTCAAAAGTTTAAATTTTACTTACAGTGTAATTAAACCTATACGAGAACTATTAACAATGACTATCTCCTCGTTGTAGCAAAGCAGGCTTCTGGTAGGAATCGAACCTACGACGCCTGACAATTAAACATTTTGGTTTGAAATTTTTTTCTGTGTGCAAATATGTATAACGAAAAACTGTTATGGAAATTCATATACAATTTTTATGTTACCACAGAATATGAAGTCAGCACGTTTCAATACTTATTAAAAGCTTTTTAAAAATTCAAAATGAAAAATGTTAACAAAATGCACTCAAATTGTGTTCGTTCCAGAATTCCTTTTTGGGTATTTTGTATCGTTCTAAAACAGAAACCATTAAAGTTGTATTTATCATTTATTTAAACACATTTAAACAAATTTTCAAGTGCTGAATCCTCAGAACCCAACCAACCAATATCTAAAAACATTTAATGGTAACATAAACTGCAATAGGAAGGATCCAAATAAGTTTGGAGTTTTTTTCTTTATCATGATAATGTTTTTAGGCTGGTGTATGATTTTAGAAGTGACGCAGGACGCCAGCTCAGTTTTACTATCATCCAAATTATTATTTTTTTTTATCAAAATCTTTTCATTAAAAAAATTTTATGACACAAATTTTTTTTTTATTAAAATTTTTTTATCAAAAACTTTTTTCAATCAAAAACATTTGTTTTTATTAAAAACTTTTTTTTACTATCAAAAAAATTTCTTTAACATGATAATATTTTTAAGCTGGTGTCTAATTTTAAAAAAGTTGCCGGACGCCACCACAGTGTGACTATATAAGCTAACAATTAACGAAAAAGAAAACAAGAATTACTATTTTCATTTTCTTAAAACCAAAAATTTTAATAACTTGGGTTTCTAACTTGGATAATAATTCACCTCGTGATGAATAAAACCGTTTTTTCACCAACTGATGAACAAAAAGTAACATAATTATTTTTCAACAAAAAAAGTTTTTTTTTATCAAAAAAAAATTTTTTTTTCATCATTTATCAAACTTTTTTTTATTAATTTTTTTTTTTTTATAATTTTTTTTTTCTTCCCGGCTAAAAATAATGTATACAAGCTCATGTACGATCATATATGATAATTTATGTTAAGGGTGGGCCAATATATGATCGCATATTATCATATGTTTTACCATATATGGTCATATACTGAATAAGCGCCAATTTTAATATATGTTCATATCTGATCATATATGTTTTCGAATTAATGATGTATGGTCAGATGTGTTCATATATGCTCATATACAATTCATTTTTAGCCGGGTTATCAAATTATTTTTTTCATAATTTTTTTTTTATTATTAATTTTATTTTTTATAAATTTTTTTTTTCACCAAAAATTTGTTTTTTCATCAAAATGTTTTTTTTCACCAATTTTTTTGTTTTTTCATAAATTTTTTTTTCATAAATTTTTTTTTCATCAAATTTTTTTTTTCATAAATTTTTTTTATCATATTTTTTTCATAATTTTTTTTTTCATCAAGTTTTTTATAAAATTTTTTATTATCAATTTTTTTCTTACCAAAATTTTTTTTTTTTCATATTTTTTTTCATATTTTTTTCATAAATTTTTTTACATTAAAAAATTTTTCTTTTCATCAAAAACTTTTTTTTTCACCAACAATTTTTGGTTCATTAAATTTTTGTAAACATAATTTTGTTTTTCGTGAAAAAAAAACTTGTTTTTTTTTTAACAAAACCACTTTTTCACCAAGTCTAAGCTTTTTGCATAAACATTTTCCATTTGTTTATCAAATGTACATAAGGTGAGAGTGATATTTTCTTTGGTGCCGAATCTTTTATACTCTCCAAAATGTAAAGCACTTTTTATACCCTCCACTTAGTGATAGACGGTATATATAAGTTTGTCATTCCGTTTGTAACTCATCGAAATATCGGTCTGGGACCCCATAAAGTATATATGAGGAGTTCCGGCTAAGACTTAAATTTTGAGGTAAAAAAGATGTGATTTTTTGTTTTGATGGCACATCGATGAAAGTTGGCATAAATATTAGAAGCTATTTAAGAATAAGAAATTCGTTCGCGTCAATTAAATCGCGCAAGGGGGTCAAAAGTTATGGCGGTTTCAATATTTAGCGGTTTTAAAAAATCTTAAAAATATTTTAAATATTTTTTTTCTACACATTTGTTGCATGCGTTATTAAAACATGCCAGGATATATTATTTCTTCTAAAATATATGATATAAATTTAACCCTTTAATGACCAAACGATTTAAAAAAAAATATCCAAGTACCTAAAATCGCGATTAATTCGCGGTAAAAGAAAAGTTTCACAATTTTTTATAACATATTTAGGCAATGCGCGTTGGTTTTACTGAAAAAAAAAATCACGGAAAATCGTATCATTGTACCAGTGTTTAAAAAAATCGGTGATGCTTTTTTATAACAAGAAAATTTAATATGGTCCAAAAAATCTATAATCATCAAAATTTTTTAACCCGCCTCTGATTTTATGATGACACATCAAATGGGCTTTCATTTAAAAAAAATTTCATCCGATTTCGTGTAAAGCCTTGGATGTGCCAGATCAAAACAGGTTTAGATAAAATCATCGCGCTTTCCGCTCAGGATGGCTTAAAGTAAAAAGTCAAAAAGCAAATCAGTTCTACTCGTTAAGGCACGTCTTTTGTTGTATTAAAATGATCATGATGCATTAATTGCTACTAAAAAAAATTGGAAACAGATTTGAAAATTTCGCTCAATTTTCAAAAATGCCATAAAATTTTTGCAATTTATTTTTTATAAACCCGCCAGTGATTTTTTTATGTAAACTCCTAAAAAACTCGGTTTACGCAAGAGTCCACCAAATTTCGAATGAAACCGCGAATGTGCCTCGCGAAAAACTGGTATTTTAAAAAAATTACGTTTTTTCTTTCGAACTTTGATCTGCTGAAACTCCTTAACTATTAGTGGCACATTAACGGGATTAATTCCAAAATGTTAAGAATTACAACAGCTACCAACTCTAGTTCAACTTTTTTCATTTTATAGAGGGGGCCGAAATCCCTGATCAAAAAACCTCGAAAATTTATAAACTCTTAATTTTTCGTTTCAAAACTTAACCGTCTTATAACTGCTTACCAAGCGATGAAGCATCTGTCAAGCCAACATTAAAATAATCTTTTATATGTATTGACTTTGTGTTATGCCGGAAAAGATTGAAATATAAGGAGAACTTAAAAAAAATGCGAAAGAAGGTAAAAACTATGGATTATTTCAAGCCATTTTTTATCGATTTTTCTACTTTAACCCTCTGTAACTTTTACGGATAAAGTGGGGTAATCCTTAAACATTGCTTAGTGATGGTTCAAGGTCTTGTTTACACAACTGCATTTACAGTTTTTCTAAATTCCAAAAACTGCCGGTTTTTTCAAACATTTATTTCAGTTTCACTGAGTTGAAATTTAAAAAAGATTTCATGATATATTCATGATGCCCGATCGATTTTAAGACATTCTAGCGATGTCCGTCTGTCTGTCTGTGGAAAATGCTGTCGCGGACAAAATGTTGCACAGGGATGACTGAAACTTAAGATATTTATTGGAAGTTCTCCCGAGAAGTTTGGTATTGTATTTGAGCGATATCGGTTCAGCTGTTCAAAAGTTACACTCTAAAAAATGCTTGTAAAATTACTACTATAAAGTGAGTAAATTTCTGTGTAAAATAACACACAACGCCTAAAATTGAGCACCAAGTGTTTAAAATTTCAGTTTACACACAAATATTTGAATATTACGCACATTATATAGTATTTTGTGTTTAAATAAATAATTTCATAAAGAAATAAACACAAAAATTTTAAAATTACACATTTAATGTTTATTGTAGGCATTTAGTGTTTAATTTCCGGAATTAAACATTAAATGCGTAATGTTCAACAATTTTAAAATACGAATTCAAATTGTCAAAATAAAATAGAAAGAAAAATAGTATGAAAAGAATTTGTTATTCTCGCAATAAATATAAAATAGCGTGAAAAAACATTATAAAAAAAGAAAATATAGTAAAGAAAAGTGCAAGTTTCGGTTTCAATGCAACATACTAAAATTTCGAAGAGCCTTATCAAAGGCATTAAAACAAACACAAAATCGAACATGAAGATGTTGTTTATTTCTTGTTTTTTTTTTTTAATTTTTGCGATTATAAAACAGAAAGGTAAGTACCATGAAATTCCTCGAGTTCTTTGAATTATTCTTGACATAAATATCTCTATGTCAGATTCTGAGAATATTTATTTAAATAAGAAATTTTAGTGGATGCTGAATATTTTTCTACAGAAAGAATTACTGAGATTCTTAAAATTTGTGTAAAGAAAAAGTGTCTCTAATTATGAGAATTTTTCTATAAACAAAAATGTATCAGATTCTAACCAGATTCTGGGAAGATTTCAATAAAAAAAATTTATATTCACAAAAATTGTTGTCTGTAGAAAAATTCATCAATCTGAGAATTTTTCTCTGTTTTCTGAGTTTTTTTCCTAACATAATGTAACAGATTCTGAGTACTTTTCTATAAAAAAACATCACAGATACCAAAAATTGTTTTATAGAAAAAATAATTCGGATTTTTAGAATTTTTCTTTACAAAAAAAAAATATATCCAATTCGGAGAGTTTTTCCAATGAAAAAAACTTTCTCAGACTCTGAGATTTTTTCTGTAAAAAAACATTTTAAATTCGTAGAATTTTTTTATTGAAAAAAATCTTTGATTGTAAAAATTTTTCCATAGAAAAAATATTTTAGATTCTATATAATTTTTCGCTAAAAAAAATATTTCAGATTCTTAGAATTTTTCTATAGAAAAACTGTCGTAGATTCTTAGATATCAGATTCTGAGATTTTTTCTGTAAGAAAAAAATTGAGTTTCAGAGAATTTTTCTAGAAAAAAAATATTTCAGATTCACAGAATTTTTCTAAAGGAAAAAAAGTGTCGGTAGAATTTTGCTGGGATATTTTTTCTATTCAACAAATGTGTCAGATTCTGAAAATTTTTCTATAGCATAAATGTTTCAGATGCTGAGAATTTTTCTATAGAAAAATTAAAACATTTTATATAGAAAATGTCTTAGATTCTAAAAATGTTTCTATAGAAAAAATATCTCATATTCCGAGAATTTTTCTACAAAAAAAGATTCTCAGATTCTAAAAATATTTTCGTAGAAAAAAATCAGATTCTGGAAACTTTTCTATAGAAAAATGTTTCAGATTCTGAGAAATTTCTATAGAAAAAATGTGTCAGATTCTCAGAATTTTTCTTTAGAATAAATGTCACAGATTCTGAGAATTTTTCTATAGAAGGAATGTCACCGATTTTGAGAATTTTCTATAGAAAAAAATTCTATAGAAAGATTATAATAATTTTTCTGTACAAAAAATGTCTCAGATTCTGAGAATTTTTCTACTGAAAAATGCCATAGATTCTAAGAATTTTTCTATAGAAAACATGTCTGAGACTCTGAGAAGTTTTCTGTAGAAAAAATGTATCAGATTCTGAGAATTTTTCTATAAAAAAATGTTTCAGATTCTGAGAATTTTTCTATAGAAAAAATGTCTCATATTCTGAGAATATTTCTGTAAAAAAAATTAGAGTTCTTAGAATTCTGTGAATTTTTCTATAGAAAAATTTCCAAGATGCTGAGAATTTTATATAGAAAATTTTTTCTTTATTATGAGAACATTTCTATTGATAATATGACTTAGCTTCTGAAATTTTTTATGTAACAAAATAGATCTGATTCTAAGAATTTTTAATGGAAAAAATTTTTTAGATTCTTCTAATATTAATTATTTAAATTTTTTATATATTTTCAGATTTGGACAACACTTGATGTTATCAAAATTCGGATTTTAACAAATTCTGCCTTTTTACGACGTTAATGTAGCTAATATTTGTTTATTTACAATTACGAATTTTAAATATTTATAATTATGTTATTATAACATTGTATTATAATACTATTATATGTTACTGTTTTTCTTTTGTTACATTTTAGTTTCTATAATTGCTGGATAATTTATCTAAATATTATAATTGCACTTTAGTTAAAATAAAAAGCATATAAATAAAAATAGTGTTTTTTGTATTTTTTATAGAAATAAATCACATTAAAATTAAAAAAAAAAAAAATGCAATTTTAAGCATTTTTAATCCATTTTTGCACACAAAGAATGCTTTTTTAAGCACAAACGTTTTAAAATTACACATTTTGTGTTTATTGCTAAGAATTTTCGAAGCCTAGGTGTACACACAAAATGTTTAGGTGTACACACAAAATGTTGAAATTTAAACACATAGTGTATTTTTACCCACTTTATTGTAGGAGAACAGTTACCTACAATAAAGTGGGTAAATTTCAACAAAAATTTATAAGAGTGTATGAACGGAAATGTACCCAGTCAGAAAAATACAATCGCAAAAGCGCTGTGAAAGCGTTGTAAACGGTTCTACAAGCGTTCCATTTACCATCTTGAAAGCGCTTTCAGATGATCCGAATGATAACATCGATCTACGCTAGGTTTAAAGCGTTTTAAAAGCGTTTTAAAAAAGTGCTTTCAGAACGTTTTGTTAAAAGTCATGAAAGCGCTTTAAAAACCAAAAGTAAAGCACTTATAAAGAGCTTAAATACAAAAATTAAAGATATTTTCCAGCGATTGAAATATGAAAAAACAGTACTTTAAAGGACTTCATATAAAGCAGATATTTTTTTTTTATTCGTTAATTGTAGATATTTTTTTTATAAAAAGTATTGTAGAAAATAAAGCTCCATTGGTATATCCTCTCTTTAAAAACAAAAAGTATTCTCTTGGCAAAGTAATGGAATCCACTAAACAAAAGTTGTGTTTTCTTTTATTAATATTCATGGTTTCAAAATTACTGCATCCCATCCTGATAACGCAATTCTACTTACAAGGGAAGTATCTCAACCCTTATGAACCGATTTGCCTGAAACTTAAAAAATATATTAAAGAGACGATTTTAAGGTAGGGGTGTCTCGGCTTATCGGCCATATCGGTGTTTAAAAATTTCGTTGTCCCCTTATGAAACCATGTGGACCATCGGGAAAATTTTGGTAACTTCCGAACTAACAGGAATATCATCTAGGGAAAAAATACGGGTCGACTTAAATTTAATAAAGATTATTTCTTATCCATATGGATATCGTAGGTCTAGGTCTTCACATAAGTACAAGGTTTATGCCACCATTGGATAGGCATTAAAAAAACCTTTCTTCTCATATGAAAACATCATATAGTTTCTTAAAAAGAAATGGCTGAAAAATCCAAAAAACGATTTTTTCGCCATTTTTTTACCCATGTTTTGAACCCCTAAATCCCCGATATGGCCGATAAGCCGAGACACCCCAACCTTAGAATTGTCTCTTTGATATATATTTTAAGTTTCAGGCAAATCGGTTCATAAGGGTTGAGATACTTCCCGTGTTAGTAATGGAAATATTATGATAGTAAACCAAATTTTTAGTACAAATCGATCTAAACACACATGTGATAATATATATTTAAAAGGCAACATCTTTAATGAAATAAACGATTATTTTGTCTATCCAATTCCATCAAAAGAAATATGACTTTATAACGTAAAAAATTTACGTGAAGATGTTATTGAAGTCAGTGTGCATATTGTAGAAGTTAATGCATTATTTGTAAATTTTTAGAGTCCGACCGAAACCCTTTTTCGAGGCCGAACCGAAACCGAACCGAATACTCGGCCGAAAAAGTAATATTCGGCCGAAACCGAACCTAAACCGAAACTTTAAAAAAATTACCGCCTGAATAAAATTATTAAAAAGTTGTTAAAGATTAATATACAGCATATAATGCTTTTAAACCATAGGAATTGTTGTATTTTTGAAAAAAAAAAATAAGTTTTTTAAAAAACTTACAAAATAATTGTATATTTCAATTGCAGATTAGGAGAAAATAATTTTTGAACTGAAATAGTTTTACATTTATTGCATAAACTTGTAACATTTTCTTCAATTGAACTGAAACAAGTGTAATGAAATACGCAATCAAAAAATTCACCGACTTTTTTACATATTTTTTTTAAATACCAAAAAGTTTCGGTTTCGGCTAATATTCGGCCAAAATTTTGCCGAATACCGAATAGAGGCCGAACCCCCATTATTCGGCCGATACCGAGACCGAAACCGAATATTCGGTCGGACTCTATAAATTTTATAACGAAACTATTGCTATAACTCTTTTGCATAAATGATAATAATAAAACTTAAAATAGATTTACAAATTAAAAAATGTTTTATGTTTTCAAAATTTTGCGTTTTCAATGTGGTAGTAGGGAAAAATTATTTAATTTGATTTAACAAAATGTTTTTATAACAATTTGTTTAAAATTGAGTATAATCTAAAAAAATACTATACTTGTATGTACTACGAAAAAAATTTAAAAACGTTTGCAAAAACTGCTTTTAAACCATTTAATTTTGAAACGAACATGTATTTTGTTAATAAAGTGCTTTCAAAACGCTTTTCGAAAACGCTCTCAAGGCGTTCGAATAAAGCGTTTTGAGAATGCTTTTTTTTTGTTACAGTGCTTTCAGAACGCTTTTCGAAAACGCTCGCAAAGCGTTCGAAAATAACGTTTTGAGAACGTTCTTTTTTTGTTACAGTGCTTTCAGAACGCTTTTTTTTTATAACCGTCGTCAATTTCTGCTTGGGTAAGCACACCTCAAAAATTTCAGTACATTCAACATAACCTAAATATACAAAATGCTTTAATTCGGCTTCTGGTTGACATATGTGAACATAATTGAACACCAAATGGTATTTAAACAAGTACGAACATATTTTTTGACAAAAAAAGAAAAAAAATCGCAGATTTTTTTTTTCCAAAATTTTTTTTCGCGGAAATTTTTTTTTCAAAAAAATTTTTTTTTTTAAAAGTAATTTCCTTTTAAATATTATATTAATTTCCTTTTTGAAATTGTGGAGGGTATCACTGCATTCGGCAAGGCCGAATTTAATTTTTTACTTGTTTGCACTTATTTTTGCACTCACTTACGAAATGTACAGCTCTTTTGGTTTTTTAATGGGGTCCTCGACTGATATTTCAATTCATTTTGCATGGAATAGCAAAGTATTATAACATTATTTTTCTAAAAAAACTTTGCTTTGGCAAGTGTAAAAAATATTCCGCAAAACATTATCATGACTTAATGTTTCGGACAAGAGTACAAAATTCGCAGGTATTTTTTTCATAATCATTACTTAAGTAAAATACAGTTTTATTATTTTTGATACCCACGCCCACAAAAGGGCGGATTGAAAAAGCTAAATTTTTAAGTCCTCTGTCCATGTTTTTTTTACTTTTTTTCTTGATCAAAAACTTAGGGGATGCTCACTATCCTGTCCTGAAAACGGTCAACATTCAACATTGAGTCTTGTGGGCATTAAAATTGACCCCGTTTGCAAGACCCCACTCCGAGGTTATCAATAGGTCCTTATAAAGTGTGTCATTCATAATCTGCCTTATGCCCTCAACCATAATAAGGCTTGTCTGCGATGAAAACAAAATTAATAACAAATGTTGCTGTCATCTGCAAAAGAGTAGATAGGAATTAAAGTTTGACCTGAAAGGTAATTAAGAAAAATTAGAAAAAGGGTAGGAGAAGAACATTCTTATTTGATGACATCCCATCAATACAACACATATAGAACGATCTCTAAGGAAACTCGAAATAAATCGAGACAAGTCATTACCGACACCAAAGTCTTAGATATGAACGCACACAATCAAATGCCTTGGACGTTTCCAGAACAACCACCTTACTCTAACCAAAATGGTTGATCGAACGACTCAAACGTTCTTAAAGGAAGGCCAATAGAACCCCAGTCGAACGAATTTCATGAAAACTATACTGTCGATCGTTTAAAAGTAAGTTAAACTCCAGATGCCTTACCAGATGGCAATTTACAATGCTCTATATCACTTTCGAGAGCGCTCACAGTGATTCGTTCCCATATATCGAGTGGGCAAAAATAGAATATTGGTCGCAGATTTCTGAAATTTGGTACACAAGCATTAAATTATCTAATCAAGAAAAAAACGAGTTTTTGGAAAAATCGGAGCAAGGACACGCCTACCCCCCATATATCCTGAAATTTAAATATGTGATTAAAACTACAAAAATGGTTACAAAATTCCCAAACTTTGTCAATGTTACCAACTTTGATATAGTATTTTATGTGTAAATTTTTTTCTAGATTGAAACAAGGACTCGTGTGGCTGCCATATATCCTTTTTCTTAAAAATATTGTAAATCGCTCAAAAATTACTCGATACCCTTGAAATTTTTTGTAAAAATTTGAATAAGTGATGACAATGTGTGTGCCAAATTTCGCTGAAATCGGTTCTGTAAAACGAAAGTTATTTATATATCCTTTTTTAAAACTGCAATAAAGTGTTAATATAGTTTAATCACAAAAATAAAATAGAAAGAGTTGTCAACGATTTTCCAAATTTGGTACGCAAGCACAAAATTAATTAATAGAAAAAAAAAATAAAAATTTTGAGCAAATCGGTCGAAGGACATTTGTACCTGTCGTATATCCTGAAATTTAAAAGTGGAGTTTTAGCCACAAAACTTGATATAAAATTACTTAACTTTGTTATTGTCTTAGAAATTTATATAACTATCGACGTACAATATTTGTATTTTAATCTGAGCAAGGACTCGCGTGGCTGCCATATATCCTTTTTCTTGAAATCGCTGTAACTATTTTAAACACCTTTCAATTGCTATCAAATTTTTAATATAGATTAGATCAAATGGCGTTTATAAGTGTGCCAAATTTCGTTGAGTTGTTTGCGGTAACAAAAAAGCTGTTAATATATCCTTTTTTTAAATATAGTCAAAAATATAAAAATATATAATAAATGCAAAAACAAAACATTCGCAACACTTATTTCCTATTGCATTACGAAAATAAATTTATTCAAAATAAGTTTTAAGTAAACTCGTTTAATACTTGCTTTATTTCTAAGTGCATACCCAGTTAATAACAAAAAACTTAAAAAAAAAAAAATTTTTTTTGGGTACTTAAAATTTTTTTTTTTTCGTTTTTTTCAAAAACTTAGTTATTTTTATTATTTGATCGTATAGAAAACAGTCCAGGATGTTAAAAAAATCAATAAAAAATAATTTTTAAGTACGAACTTTTTTTATGTATCTCAAAAAAAATGTTGGTTTTGATTTGGGATACCAACGAAAATCAAAAACTGGATTTAAAGCAAAACGGCCCACTGTATACTTATTTTATCGAATTATTTACTATAAATTTATGGTATGTAATACAATAAATCCCTTTAAATAAAAAAAACACTAAAATGTTGATGTATTTTTTAAATTTATTTACAGTAAATAAAAAAAATAAAAAAAAAAATAATCCAATTTTAGATTTTTTTTAAAATTTTTTTTTTTCAACTTAAAAAAAAAAACTTAGTTATTTTTATTTTTTTATCTTATAAAACATAGTTAAAGCTACAAAAAAAATAAAAAACAAAAAAATTTTATTCACGAACTTTTTTTATGAAGGCCATTAAAATTTGGTGATTTTGGGGATTTTTGTAAAAGTCATAGATAACTTTTAAAGCAAAACGGCCCACGTACTGCATAATTTTTTTCTGATTTTTTATTATATTTTTACAGAATACTATATAATATATCAATGTGCAAAGAAAAAATACTTAATATTGGATTTTTTTTCTAATATTTTTTCCATTAATAATATAGCTTTTAAAAAAAATTTATAAAGACACATACAAAACCCTACTTTTTTCCAACTTCAGACAAAAACTTAGTTATTTTTATTGTTTTGCCTTATAAACCATAGTCCAAACTATCGAAAAAGCAAAAAAAATAATTTTTTGACTCACGAACTTTTTTTATGGACTCCATCAAAATTTGTCAATTTTTAGGGATTCTGTAGAAAAAATACAGATTTCAGAGCAATACAAAAATGTATTTTAAGATTAATTCAAAAAAATTGAAAATATAACTGTTAGCAAATATATTTAAGTAACTTTTTCAACAAAAAGTTCGTTGATTTTTTTAAAATTCGATTTTTTATAATTATTTTAGTAAACCTATAAAATTCAATTTTTTTGTTTACACAGAATAGCGTAAAATTTCCATACTTTAGCGCCCTCTTGTGGCAACATATGACTTCTTAAAAATCAGAAAAGCACATATTTTTTTTAGTTTACTATTAAACTATTAAAATACAAAAAATCATCAACATTGAAGACATACTTCTTTTTTTGATTTTTGCCAATGAAACGAATCACTGTGGCGCTGAGCAAATCGCGATTGGTCAGTAATTATCAGGGTTATTAGGCGCACTGTAACGACGAAATGAAAAGATGAGCTTGTGGACGTGCTAACGTCGAAGACCACTCTTTGAGCACCAGTGCTGGTATACCATCCGGCCCCAGTGACTTATTTAATATCCGTTCAGATCCCCAAGAAACCTTTTAACTGCACGAGTTAAAAAAAGTATATCGATTTTAAGTTCTTCAAGGGAACTTCTTCCCCCTGATCCACTTATTTTTTCTAAAAAAAAATCCTTGGCAAGTACATCCACATGTTCAGCAAAACATTATCATTATTAAATGTTTTGGAAAAGTGTACACAGAGATATGATTGTGACAATCATAATTTAAGAGCGTCATGTTATGATTGTCAATTTTATTATAAGTGGTTTGTTGCAACCATAACATGCAGCAATCATATTTTTTTTTATTTTTTTTTTTTTTTGAACGAACGGTCCCACCTCACACTTACCCGCCCCAACCGACCGAGAGGGCTCGTTCCCATGACGGGGGAACACGTACACACCATGGTCCGAACCATAGCGGATTAGGCTGGATAAGTAAGGATAGTAATAAACCAACTACAAACTCTTAGTCATCAGTCGGTTTATTAAATGGACACTAAATACATTTATATACTATTACTACAACTACAAAATTTCTACAGATAATTTAGTATTAATAATCCTAAATTAACTATAAACGTTCAAAGAAATTAAAATAATCATCGTCACGCAATCTATTCAAATATGTCAAAATAGTTGATTTCACAAGAGCATAATTCTCCGAAAAGTCAACAAACCTGTATAACGAGTTAAAATCAGTACACATCCTACGAATAGGATCTGCACACGCATAATTCGTGCGACAAATATCAATATAAAGAAAGCTGTAATATCTAGTAGGCCGAAAAGGGACGTTAAAAAACAACTTCCCAACAAGAAATTCAGAATCAACTTCGCCCTTAATAATCTTCAAAATAAACACAGTATTTAACATAATACGTCTACTCTTCAGAGTAGGAAGTTTTATCAACGCCAATCTTGCATTATATGATGGAAGATTGCTATAGTCCGGACCCCAGTTGAGGTTCCTAAGACAAAAAAGTAAAAATTGTTTCTGTACGGATTCAATCATATCACTATGAACTGCATAATATGGATCCCAAACAATACAACCAAATTCCAAAATTGGTCTTACCAATGAAGTAAATAATTGCCTCGTTATATAGGGGTCAGAAAATTCCTTCGCCCAGCGTTTCATGAATCCAAGAACACCATAGGCCTTATTTACCATAGTCTCCACATGCGCATTAAAAGTCAACTTTCTATCTAAAAGAATACCAAGATCCAAAATAGAATCAACCGATTCCAAAATTGAACCATTTAATAAGTACTGAGAAGTCAAAAACTTCGACCTAGCAAATGTCATGTGCTTACACTTTTTCAAGTTCAGCTCCATGAGATTATAATCGCACCAATTGTAAAATCTATTCAAGTCATGCTGCAGCAATACCTGTCGAACAGGAGAACTGTAAGACAGAAAAAATATTTCGAAAAATTATAATTTAGGACCAAAATATGATTGCAACAAAACTTTTATGATTGCTGTAAACATATTATAATAAAATTTTCAATCATAATGCATATGGTTGCCACAATCGTAAATTCTCTGATTGTGAGTGCAAAAGTTGCAGAAATTTTTGAAGAATTATTTTCAAACTAAAGTCTTTAAACGAATCTAAACTTTTAGTAATGCAATTTCTCAAAATAATATTTTGATCCCTCCTAATTTTGCATATTTTGCTGTATTTAACTATTATGCTCTAAAGTCTGGCTGTGCAGTATTGCAATTTTAGTTGCATAAAAACGAAAAAAAAAAAAATAGTACAGAAAATATTGTTTGATGATGACAATGACTTCCCTTCTACTTTGCTATCTCTATTTTGCAGCTTTTTTGTGGTTATGTCTGGGTTGCAATTTCCTGGCATAAAAACTCATCGTCATCACCATCATCATCATCATGAAAATGTCCCAACTAGCGACCAAGTACTACAGCAACATTGGTGTTAAGTGTTCGTAACATTTTTTACCACTAATTGGAAATTCGCACGCACTAATGTCGATACTTTGGTAACATTTGCACAAAGTTTTTCATTTTTGTTTTTTTTATTTAACAAGTAAGTGGTTTGAATAGTGTGTAATAGTGGTCGATTGTATGAATTTTATTTTGCAAAAGACTATATAAATTTTGATATAATGATCTCCAGTCTAGAGATAGTTTTTATTTTATAGTTTTATAATTTTTTTTTTAGTTTTTGTGGCAAAAGATGCATTTTCTAGTTGAGTGCACAAAATGTTTTGATTATAATTTAATTTGTTTCAGTTCTGTTAATATAATTTAAAGGTTTACTAAAGCGTAGTGTTTTTTTTGCTTTAATGCAAAGGATTTAAAAGGACATCATAATGTTTTTTTTTTGTTCAGAAATAACCGCACATAATTATACTGGGATGCACGATACACATTTTTAAGTTATATGGAGTTCGAGCTTTATGTAATAGAAATCTGATAGAGAAATTTGCTGATAAGCAGGGAAACCAAAAATATGCTCTAAAAAACACGTTTTATGCGCTTAAAAAATGCCCTTAAAAACGGAAAATATGCTCTAAAAACAATAAAAATATGCTCTTAAAAAAATTATGTCCCTTTTTTTGTTGTGTTTTTTACAATTTGTTAGAGAATAGACCCTCCAAATACCGTTATGTGCGATAGTAAGACGGTTAAATAGTATGTTCTAAAAAAATATTTTCCTAAGGTTTTTCTGCCAAGTTGCTGAATCTAAAGAAAACATAGTTTCATATACCGATATGAAGCAACAACAGACCAAATGGGAATCAATCGTCACAATTCCGTTATTGTTGAAGAAAAACATTCTTGTTGGATAAAAAATTTAAAAATACATGTTGTCATAAAAAAAAATGGAAAAGAATGCTCTAAAAATTAAAAAAAAAAAAAAATGCTCTAAAAATGTAAAAATATGCTCTAAAAAGTGGAAAAATGCTCTAAAAATTGAAAATATGCTCTAAAAATATGCTCTTATGCTAAAATATGCTCTTAAAACTAAAATATGCAAAAATATGCTCTTAAAGCTAAAATATGCAAAAATATGCTCTAACAAATCGATGCCAGATTTCTTAAAAACTTCTGAAACGGATAAATACCTTACCCATTTATCAATAAAATGCACAGGAAAAAACATGATACTGCATATTTATGGTTTCCCTGCTGATAAGTATCCCAGCAAAAACTAATCGAGATTTTGGAAGCAGTGCATACAAGAATGCACTTGTGTAAGCGAATGATTTTTGATGTTGTTGTTTTTTATGACATTCGCTTACACAGCTGCATACCGTATGCAGTAATGTAAGGGAGAGATTTTGTTGGCATAATAACCTGCATACCGGTTGCAGTAAAGTATGGCAGCGACTTAAAAAAATACTAAAAATATTTAAGAAAAGGCATGATTTCAATTCATATTCATTGCGCTGATATAAGTGCTCAAAAGAAATGCTCTAAAGTGGGACATTGCGAACAAATATCATGCCATACGTAAGCAGGTTTGTAAGCAGACAACAAAAATCACTCCCTTACAAACCTGCTTATAGGCAAGCAGTATTTTTTCGTGGGATTATACCTACAAAAACTAGATTAAGGGAAATCAAGTATTGGAAGCCAAGAAACCATTTTGAATACTTTACCAGTTGGTGAACTGCCAAATTTAACGGATTATAATTCCAAGATTAGAATTTTATGGGCCTTTAAAACGACGTACAGCTCTACATAGTGACATTACGGCTCAAAAATGAGCTGTATAGTTGGATCTGGAGTTCATTGTGAACTGCCAAACATAGCTTTGCCTGTAAAACTGCCGGACTATAGTAGTGTTTTCCAAGCGAAAGTCTTTGCCATTGGTCAATCATGTCGTCAACTGCTGCGCCAGGAAACAGAGGAAAAATCCGTAAACATTTAATTGGATAGTCAGGCCGCAATAATAGCACTTTCTTCAAATTAAATCAAATCGAAACAAATAACAAAATGCAGGAGTGCATTGAATGAATTAGGGCTCTAGCATGGATGTCAGTTTGTTGATAGACATTAAAATGCCCTTGAGAAGGCTGGTCATTTAATAGACCAACACCTCCTAGAAAAAGCCAACAAGCTCTGAAGAGAACTCGGATCGTGTAAACGAGCTCGTTGTATGTGACCAAGCTATAATAGGCGACGTGCAGAGGACCTTTTATCTAATAATAGGTAAATATAGCTAAACTTAAAGCAATAATTACGGGACATTGGACATACCATATGGTAAATATTGTCGCAGTTGTGATAATGAATTTCAGGAAGAAAGCTTAGAACACTACCTACTTTACTGCCCAGCTCATGCTAGCCACAGAATGAAGATATTGGCAAACCTTTTTTTCATAACCTTAAAGAAATCGGTAACCTAAGTATTGATTCCATTTTAAAATATATAATTAAAACCAACTCTTAAACCCTAGCGACGAACTCACTCGGTGGCCGTAAAGCTCATTGCGATTCTCTTAATTGTAATTTCACTACTCCCCCTCTGATACAAAGTTTTACTTGTTAAATCACTCCGATATTCTGTTAAAAACTTCAACGAGACACCGTTTAGGCAATCCAGTTCAAAAAAAATCTTTGTAACAAATGCTTAGGTGACTTCTTATCCAACCAGGACATTCACACAGCAAATTCTCCTCCTCCGCCACCACTTCTTAACAACTTCCGCAATAGTCCTTATCAAAAAATCATATACGCATGACCATTTTTTCGATTACCGTCCTTTTTCAAAAAGTAAGAAGACTTTTAGTTCTCTTAGGTTTTGAAAGTGGCCACAGGGTTCGCGATATCCTGCACGTAGTCAGTCCATCAATCCTTCAATCTTTTCTTTGATATTCCATCATTTTCATTTACTAATTCCACCATAGAAATCGAGATTCCAGGTTTCACCAGTTCCGCCACCGACGCAGAGCCATTTCTCGCACATTCATCAGCCAATTCGTTCCCAGCGACCACTATGTCCAGGGACCCTGATTAGCTTGACTGTGTTCTGACTTATTTGAGGTAGGAATTGTATACCGGCCTTCAAAGCTGCAAGACTATCCACAAAAATGTTAATGGCGCAAGGACGAAGGTCCCTTGTTATTCGATTTCGAGGCATTCAGTGTATAATCCCGAACCCGTACCCTTTACCATTTTGAATCCGTCCGTAAAGACTAAGTTCACATTTCCTGTTAAAACAAAGCTGTGCTCTTGATGTAATAATCCACGTTCTGAATATTTGGTATCACTTCCAGGCCGGCCTGGGGTACCGATATAATATCATTAGTCAAACCCTCATACTACAGTCGTTGTGCCTTCTGTAAGTTGCAGAGACATGATTTCTTGTCCAATACTCTCCACATAAAGGCACCATAGATAAGTTTTAGTCTAATTATCGCACCATACATCCTGTAGATAATATACGGACTTTTTTGGAAAGGGAATACAGTGGAAGGGATAAACAAATCGTTATTGGCTTTTTATACCAGCAGGAGAACCTTTGGAAGAAGGTGGTATCTAAAACCGTATATTATTTACTGGATGTATGGCGCGATGATTAGACCAATACTGACCTATGGTGCCCTCACGTGGGGAAGAGCAGTGGTTAAGAAAAGTTATTAAGTAAATAGTAGAAGATACAAGTATAAAAATAATTGTACAAAAAAATATACAAGAAATGTTGTTTTATTAAGACATCGTTAGAAATAATCTTCCTCTCCTTCGGACGCTACCTCCGAACATAACAATAAGAAATTATGTCTCTGCAATCTGTAGGGGATACAACGAACGCAGGCCGGCCTGAAAGTGATACTTATCATTCAGCCTGTATATATCTACATCAAGAACACATAAAATTGGCTCTAAGGTTAAAAAATTGCAAATTCTTAAGCAACGCTCTTGGGGACCCTCGATTATATAAACTGTAACTGTAACAGAAAACCGACTACATCTCACCGCTGACTAACTTTGATAGAACCTTCCAAGTCCAAGAACCAACTAGGAAGACTGGGCGGTAAACTATATTACAACAGAGAATACAATTTTAATTTTTACGGAAGGATCGAAGTTGGAAATGGTTACGGGCTCGGTAGTATATTCTATATGCATCAAAATTAGGGCCTCATTGAGACTTTCGGACAAGTGTAAGGTTTTTTTAGCTGAGAAACTTGAAACTGATAAAACCGCGCAGATGATTATGAAAAGGGACTTATGTCCTTTCGCCATATACCACGCCTCGACCGAACTAACTTCAACTTCAACCTCAAGTTTTATATTTCGAGCTACAAACTTCGCGTTCTCTGTAAAAAAATTACGAATTGTTAGTACCTCAATTAAAACTCCTTTATTTACTTACTTGCTTAAAACATGGGCAACATGAGGCTAAAGTTAGTTCGGCCGATGCGTGACATATTTTCGTGAACATTTTTGCAGCTTTTAAGGCATTGGAACCGAAAACACAGTGAAATCGGGAATCGATAGGAACTGTATACAATTTCTTCGTCGAATCAGTCAGCACACAGTCAGCCTAATATGGGTCCCTAGATACACTGGAATCGAGTTGGCTGATGAATGTTCGAGGAATTGCTCTGAGTCGGTGGGGGAACAGGTTGAACCTAACATCATATAGTGAAATTGATGAACGAAATTGACAGTATATCAGAGTGGGTATCACTGACTACGTGCCAAATCGTAAGAGAACAGAAAGTCTTCTAACTTATGGTAAACGAACGGTTAACCTATTGGTGGGAGTACTGACAGGACATTGTATGACAGGGACTATTGTGGGGGTGTTTTTTCTTACGTATTTGGGGCCACGATTTTTTGATACTCTGGAATGCCTTAATAATAACTCATTGACTTTTCGAGCAGAATATCTTAAGAAATTGGGGTGGTTTAAGAAGTAGAACTTTGTAACATAAAGGGAGTATGGAAATGATAATTAAGGAAATTACAATGGGCCACCGAGTGAATTCGTCAAATGAAGGATACCAATCCAATCTATCCTAAGACTTAAACTTTAGGAAAAATGCCTCAGAATCTGAGAATTTTTTTATAGGATATACTCATAGAATCTGAGAATATTGTCTGTGAGTAACATGTTTGAAAATTTAGGATTTCTACAAGAATTCGTTCTCTATTCTTATAATTCGTTCTGTACCTCTTGTAATGTTGTTACATACTTTTCATTTTGTATCGTTTTTGATCCATTAAATCTTTTTTTTTTTGTTTTAATTCTTCTATATGTTATTTTTATGCATAAACCTTAAATGACCATGACGAAAATATTTTTATAGGTTTCAACTTGGATCAAACATATAAATAAGCAAAAAAAAATCTTGTTACCCAAACAACAGTTACATTCATTTAATTGAGAATTTCCTCATACTGCTCTTCATTATTTCCCCCTTCCTCTAGTTTCCTTCTACAAAATGAGTGAGTGTGTGAAAATGTAAAAGAGGCTTTTACTGTCCATATTCATACATACCAACATCTACAAGCACTTTGCACATAAAAAGTAAATGTCCTTTTTGCTCGTAAATATAAAAATTAGTTACTGGTCAGTTAGTTTTAGCCAGTTTTTCTGATTTTCTACACTTACTACACACATTTAGTTGAAGACTTCGAAAAACTCCAAGAAGAGAAACCCAAACAAAAAACAACATACAATTAATTAATTAGCTTAGGATGACAAAAATTATGGGGGTGGTAACACAAAAACTTAATGTGTTGTAAGGACATATAAAAGTCCTTTTTTTTTGCTTGTTGGTTGCTGTTGTTGTTTGTTTGTATGTGGCCAAGCATAATTTGAAATTCTGTTGGTGTAACTAAACATAAATGTCATGGTTACATATATAATTATATGGAAAAAATATTCATATGTTTATGTTGAAGGTACCCACACACACACGCACAACATAAACATATTTTGATATATTCAACATTAAATTAAGGATCCCGAAGAAAAACAAAATTTTTTTCTGCCCTGTTATTAAAAGCCACAATAACAACCAAATATGTGTTTTTCCAGGAATTTCCATCAGTTTATATGTACTAGGGATGGAAAATCAGAATTTTGAAATGGTACTGAAGCTCAACCAAAAAAAGTACTTTTTTTCCATTTGATGGTACTAAAAATAATTCATTTTATGTAAATGCTCTTAAATTGATGACGATCCATTTATAAATTATTTTGATAAAAACCCATCAAAGATTGACTAAAGTCAAAAATTCCTTTTATTTGAAGCTTTTAAAGCCCATTTTCAATGAAAATCGGTAGATTTTTCATAATTCTTTAAGATTTTGTTGACCAAATGCATGAGTGCTGCAGGTAAAGAATAGGCACTAAATCAGTCGCTGGGGTACTGTATCTTAAAAAGGGAAAAGTACTGAAAAAAGTACTAAAGTGCTACCTCTTCCATCCCTGATATGTACGGATGTGTGAGTGTGTTATTTTTATTTTGGACATAAATTAATTGTTGACATACACATATGAATATAAAATTTGGGTCAGTGATTTGTATACTTGTCGTAGAGAAAATTAATATTTATAACATTTTTTTGGAAATTGGTAATTTTAGGATTTTTTTTTGGGCTTACAGGTTTTTAAGGACAATTTTTGGTTGATGAATTTAAAAAAAATTGTTTTTAAAATCGAAAGTGAGGATTTTTAGGGTACTTTTAGCTTTTTTTTTTAAATATTCTTATTGAACCCCACCAAAACTTGCATTTAAGGGTTAAAATGGTTAACAAAAATATTTTGCACTAAATTTCACTAGTAGTTGTTTTACGAAAAGAACCGCTAACAAATTTCACTACAGACTTAATATATTTTTCGACTTGTTTTACACAACTTTGAAGAAATATAACTTTTTTAATTGGCGTTTTCCGCGAAAACGCGAACTGATCTAGAAAAATTGGGAGACACGTGTATTTTATTTTCGGCCGTACTTTCAGAATTTATCGGTCTGTTGCATGTGCACAAAAGTGTGTTGTTATTCACCTACTGGGGAATACAAAATGCCTGCGAATTTTGTACTCTTGCCCAAAACATTAAATCATGATAATGTTTTGCTGAAGATTTGGGTGTACTTGCCAAGGCTAAGTTTTTTTTAGAAAAAATAATGTTATATTCATCTGCCATTTCATGCAAAACGAATCGAAATATCGGTCGAGGGATTTTTTGTACATTGATTGATTTTTTGTACATTAGTTAAACAAATGGAACATTTCTATGTCAAAAGTTTAGACTTGTTTAAAAAGTAGTTTTGGTAAAAAATGGGAATTTTTTTTTCGAAAAAAAATTATGGTGAAAAAAAATTTATGAAAACAAAATTTTTGGTGAAAAAAATTTTTTATGAAAAAAAAAATTCTGAAAACCAAATTTTGTTGAAAAAAAATTAAAAAAATTTGCAAAAAAAAAAAAATTATGACTAAAAATAAAAATTTGATAAAAAAAAAATAAATTTGATAAAAAAATTATGAAAAAAAATTAATGAAAAAAAGTTGATGAAAAAAAAAATTATAAAAAAAAAAATGAAAAACAAGTAAAAAAGTGAAATTTGGCCTTGCCGAATGTAGTGATACCCTCCACAATTTCAAAAAGATTATTGCAAAAAACTTTATTTAAAAGGAAATTACTTTTAAAAACAAAAAAAAAAAATTTGAAAAAAATTTTTTTTTTTGTCAAAAAATATGTTCGTACTTGTTTAAATACAATTGGTGTTCAATTAATTTGTTTAATTTGGAATTAAAGCATTTTGTATTTTTAGGTTATGTTGAATGTACTGAAGTTTTTGAGGTGTGCTTACATTTTCGTTCATAACTTTTGAACCGCTGAACAGATATCGCTCAAATGCAATACCAAACTTCTCGGGAGAACTTCCAATAAATATGTTAAGTTTCAGTCATCTGTGTGCAATATTTTGTCCGTGATAGCATTTTCCACAGACAGAGAGACAGACGGACAGACGGACATCGCTAGAATGTCTTAAAATCGATCGGGCATCATGAATATATGAACATTTCCATTTAACTTTTGATTTTAAGGTTTAAAAAATATTGAAAATTTTTTTGAAGGCACATCAAAATCGTTTAGTACGCGTATAAATATGCATTTAGTTAGTTAAAATCCGTTCGCGTGAAGAACTTTCAGCTGACGGCGCGAAAGTTATGGTGGTTTAAAGATTTTATTTGAAAACCAAAAGTCTGAAAATTACAATTATTATTAGAATTTAACAAAATGAACGTGAAATAATGTTTCATACTATCCTAAACACAAATTGGTTACATTATATACATTAACGTGGATTTATAAAGATATTTTCCTGTTAAAAGTTAGTTTTTAAAAGTTGTTATTTTGAATCTTGTTATGCAATTCACGCGAAATCTAAAGATGATGGACCAAATTAAAGGCCATATTCGTGTTTAGCACCCTCAAATTAGTTAAGAAACTTGTGCATTATGCTAAATTGTGAATTTTTAAAAGTGATGCAGTTTCTGAATAATGAAATTTTGAGAGATGCATTAAATCCACAATCTTCAAAATTTTTGAATGCCGTTCAGTTTTGGTATAAAGCTTCAAAAGTACTAGCAATTGCCATTTATAGAAATTAATTTCTATTAGCGGTTTGGGTGTGCCCTGGCGGTTTATCTGGAGACAAAATTGGCGCGTTTTCAGCGTACAGTTACATTAAGTCCCAAATTTTGCACACGATCCATAATACGCATTACAAGCAATCGTCTGACGGGTATATTTTAAATCTAAATTCTTTTCACGTGAAAATACAAGCAAAAGTTTAAAATCGTGAAATGTCAGATTTTTGCAAAATTTTTGCTAATCAAAATTTTAACACGCTATATCGATTTTATTATAAAAAATCAAAAAATATTTGGATCACGTGATGTGCTGGCCACTTTTAAGTAATATTGCGAATGTGCCTCGCAAAAAAGTGGATTTTTGATGACTTTCACGTTTTGTCTCTCAACCTTTGTCTAGCTTGTACTCCGCTTCTATTGAGGGCACATTCATGAGACTGGTTTTAAACTGTAGCCTATTACGACAGCTATCATTCTTCTTATTAGCTTTTGAAAAGTATGAAGCGGCGCAAATTTCCTGATAAAAAAACGACGAAAAATTGAAAATGAAGAAATTTTAATTTCAAACCGTTACCACCAAATAACTTTTTTATTGTTGATAGCACATCAAATTCATAAATACATCTTTTTTGGACAAGTATAGGGACCATATATTTTAAATCTTCGAAGAATACGTTGGACGGCGCAAGTACTATTGGCTAAAAAGTACATAATTTTTATGAAATTTCAATCGACTTTTCCACATTTCGGAAGTTTGCTTGTCGCTAACTACCGCAAATTACGATTTTTTGCCTTATCTGTTTGCAAGCTAATTGCATTAGAAGTCCTTTATGAATTTCTATCAGTAGATAGCTATTTTAATGCAAATAAAAAGAGTTTTTGCCAAAAAACCAAAATTTCAAAGAAATGAAAATTTAAATGGAAATGTCCATATATACTTTATGGGGTCCCAGACAGATATTTCGATGAGTTACAAACGGAATGACAAACTTATATATACCCTCTATCACTTATATATACCCTCTATAAAAAGTTGATGAAAAAAATTTTGATGAAAAAGGGGAAAAATTTATGAAAAAAAATTCATAAATAAAAGAAATTCATGAAAAAAAATTATATAAAAAAAAAAATAATTTGATGAAAAAAAATAAAATTTTATGAAAAAAAAAATTTTAAGACAAAAAAAATTTTGAAAAAAAAATTTGTTAAAAAAAAATTTATGAAAAAAAAATTAATGAAAAAAAATCATAAAAAAAACAAAATTTGTTGAAAAAAATTTTCATAAAAAAAAAATTATGAAAAAAATTGAAAAAAAAATTAATGAAAAAAAAGTTTGATGAAAAAAAAATTTTAAATAAATAATTTATAAAAAAAAAAGTTTTATAAAAAAAAAAAATTTATGAACAAACAAAATTTGATGAAAAACAAAGAAAAAATTGATAAAAAAAAAAAAATAAAGGAAAAAAAATTTTATGAAAAAAAAAAGGACTTTACGGAGACTCCTGAAGTTTGGCATATATGCTGGGCATTTACCTGGTCATGTTGGTATTGCAATCCAGCGAAATCGGTCCAGTGGTTCAAAAGTTATAAGCAAATGAGTGAATTTCGGCAAGGGTTTTTCTGGAATTTACGAGATAAAACACACGGTAACTTTCGAACGGCATTTCTGAGGGTGCTGAAGTATGGCATATATATTTGCCGTTCCTCTGGTTCAGTTTGTTTTAAATTTCAGCCAAATCGGTTTAGTGGTTCAAAAGTTATTAGCAAAACCGTAAATTTCAGATTAGTTTTACCTTAAATTTACATGTTGAAAACCCGTTAAAAATATTTTACAAGGTATTTTTGTCACTCAAAAATATTTTTACACTAAAACAAAAAAAAAAAATTACTCAAAAAAAAATTTACACTCAAAAAAAAATTTTAAACTCAAAAAAAAAATTAGTTAATTATTTTTTTTTTTTTTCAAAAATTACTAAAAAAAAGTTTTTTTACGCTAAATAAAATTTTTCTAACCAAAAATTTTATTTCTTTCACGTTAGAAAATTTTTAAACTATCGATAGTATCGGATATTTTAAAGAATTGTAAGTTTTTGCATAAAATTACGTTGTTTTCCATTAAAACTGGGTACTTCTGGACACAAATGATAGTTTTTGCCGTTCAATGCCACACCAGTCTATTTTAACTAACTACGGCGATCTTCCACCGTGCCGTGCTTGTTCTGTGCTTTTATTTCGCAATAACTTTCACACGAGATTACTATCATTGTCTTTATACTTGAAAATGTTGGATTATTCCAAAATAATATAAAGAATTTAAAAATTGTTCACTTTTTGACTAATTTTTTCATCAAATGGCAATCTATATGGGACTTATGTTTTTTCGGCGATAGTATCGCTATCGGGTAAAAACTATCGATAGTCCATTTAAAAAAAAACTATCAATACTATCGATAGTACCATCGATAGTTTTGCAGCTCTATGTGGAGGGTATTCATAGATTCGGCCAAGTCGAATTTAACTTTTCTACTTGTTTTGCATTGTCATTTTTTTCATCAAATTTTTTTCCATCAAAAATTTTTTTATCAATTATTTTTACCAAAACGAAATTCGTATAATGGGGAACTTCTGCTGACATGAAACAAAAACAAGTAAGAGTGTTAAATTCGTATGTGCCGAATGTTTTATACCCTCAAAAATATAAAAATACGTGTTATCCCTTTTTATATCCCACACAAAAGGGACTGAGAAAGTTAATTTTTTAAGTTATATGGGTTCAAGTTGGCGTTTTTCAAAGGTTGATTTAGTTCTTCAAAGATCCGTCCACAGATGGCCCGACATATGAGTATCGCTAGAATGTCATAGATTCGATTTTACTCAATTACCAAATTTAGAGCTCCTTTCCACGGACAGACAGATCCGATTATGCTCGTTAAACAAATTTACAACTCTTTTGGTTTGGACTGCATCTTGCTTTCCACAGACCAGTAACGGGTGGATATTGCTAATATGTCTTAGAAACCATTATGGATCAATAATATATAATGGGGTCCTTGATCGGTATTTAATTATTCGGCACTCCTGATTTTTTTTCTTCTCTATTAAATTTCTCTTTCCTACTTCCTCTTCAAGTTATTAGTGCATGTTGCAATAAAAATTTATTGCAAAAATTTATGATTATTATTTAACTATAAAAATATTGTTCATTTTGTGTGTTATTTTTTTTATAGAAATACATAAACAAAAAACAATAATTCCAAACAAATAGTCAAATGGTTAATTGAGCATTTCAGTTAAAATAAACTAAACTCTGTTTAAGAGTTGTTAACTTCATGCACCTTGTGGATGCAATCGTTTGTTTGTGTAGCAAGATTTACTTATTTGTTCATACTATTGTACAACAACGATATGTATTGAACAGTAGTTATTGTATATGGGGCAGTCCATGCCAATTCGGACACTTTGCAACTTTTTTATATTAGATTTTTCCAATTTTTTGACAGTTTTTAGTACCCTTTGAAAACTTCTTCTTGGTAAAGTTTCAGATTTTTTTGATGACCCGTTAAATACAGTTTTGGTATTGATCCATTTAGGGCGCACTGGAGCAGTGGACCTGATATAAAGATTGGAAAACTACAAAAAAAAATTTCAAACAATTGAAAAAATAGAATTAATCATAATTAAAAAAAAAATACATAGAAAAGAACACTTCGGAGTATTTTTTAGAATTATTTTCTAAAAAGTTCGTAAGGACCTATTCGCAACTGAGGAAGTAATGAGTAAAAGAAGTTTGAGTTAACGAACAATCTTCGAAAATTTTAAAATTCAATATCTTTTGAACGGGTCATCAAGGAGTTTTCAAACGGTTCTAAAAACTGTTAAAAAATTGGGAAAATTAAAAAAAAAAATCAAAGTGTTCGATTTGGATTTGATATGGAATGCCCCATATGTATGCGCAGGGAAATTTTATGCAATTTACAACAATTGTATAAATGTTAGTTAGTATACAATACATTCATACAGCTTATTTGTAGTAAATTTTTTACTATTACACAAAAAAATTTATGGTTAACAATAGCAGCTGGTTACAGATGTTGTTAAAAGGTACACTGGAAGAAAAATACTGTGGCAAATTAAACTAACGTTGTAGCAATTATTTGCTTGAAGATAAAATTAATTTATTTTCGATGACTTTACATCAGTGATGGGCATTTTTGTAATTCCTATTCCCGCGGGAATAGGCTAAAAATGCTGCTTGTGCGCTGTCGACACAAGTACACTATAAAATTCTGTTGCTTGAGCAAATTTGTTGATTTTTCGCTTGCTACTACCCTCACAAGCATAAATGTACACACATACTATGTGCGCACCACTGCTTTACATTAAGAACAGAGTCGCCTATTACTTTTTTCTTTTTTAATAAATTTTTCAAACTTTTTTTCAGTGTATTTTATAGATACTTGTATTTGTTTTGTATATGTTTGCAACAAATCGAAACTTTGTTGTTTTGTATACAATTGAGCTTGTATAGATTTTATTTTATATATATTTTTTTATTATTTCTTTCTCTCCATTTAATGTTTATGAATGTGATTATTTGTTAGAGATATTTATATGCATTTCGTAGACGATTTTCATCCTGGTATTAGGTTACATTTACCAGTATCCTTTTTATGTGTATCCGAGTAAAAATTGTTCTTTAAGAACAATCATTTTATTAAAATAACATTTTGCGTAGAAAAACATTTTTAAAAGTGGCATTTTAAAAAAATTTCCATATTATAAAAGTATCATTTAAAAATAAAAAAAAAATATATTTAGAAAAAATTAACTTCATTAATAATCCACATCATTTAGAATCATTTAAAAAGTTTATGCTAAAAAATTAGTATTTCATAAAGTACCATTATAAAAAATTTAATTTGTACAATTAATTATATTAATTAAATATTTAATAAAAATTAAATTTAAAAACAGTTAAAATGTTAATTAAAAAAAGAAAAACATTTAATTAAACAAATAATTATATTAGTTAAAAATTTTATTAATATAAAACACAATTAAAATGTTAATTAAAATAAAATATACGATATTGTTTTCTGTGTATTACACCGCTCTACAAATCTGAGCTTTGTGGCTGCGTTTTTAATGAAACCAAAAAAGTTGATAGGGTTTGGTGCTCCGATTCCAAAACGGGCACTCAAATTTTTCTATCACGTCACAATTTTGAGAAAATCGCGGTTAAAGTGTAAAAAAATGCCCATTTTTGAACGCCTATAAAATAAGATCCTGACATACAAATAACTTGGAATCAAGCTCATTCGAAAGTGTGAAATTTTCTCTTTCAGACAAGATCAAATCTTCTTGGAATTTAATTTTCTAAAATGGTAAAAAATCATTAGCCACAAGTGCTTTAAATCTAAAATTTACGCATGAATTTGTATGGAAATTTGTTAAAAACCTACACAGTAAACTAAATATTAAAAAAATGGAAGGTTTTTTGCAAATGATTTTTTTACCATTTTAGAAAATTAAATTTTTAGAACATTTTATCTTATCTTTAAGAGAAAATTAAAGGCTTTCGAATGAGCTTGATACCAAGACATTTGCATGTCAGGATCTTATTTTATAAGCTTTTAAAAAGGGTCAAAAATGCCCTTTTTCGGCACTTTAACCACGAATTACTCAAAATCCTGACGTGATAGACAAATTTGGGCTCCGGATTTGGAATCAGCGCAACAAGGGCTTCCAATCGGGATATCCCGATCCTGGAAATCCCGGGATTTTCGGGATTAGGCAAATCCCTCTCGGGATTTCTGATTTTCAATCCCGGGATTTTCGGGATACAGATTTTTTTTTCAATATTTTTTAGATTTTTTTAAATAATGTGTATAAAATATGAATTTGTGGAGCAAAATAAAAAAATTGACAAAAGTTCCGTCAGGTACCATGTTTTTGTTATAGAAAAAGGTGAAACGTTTGCGAAATGTAAAGAAATTCTAAAAACTAGTTGTGGTTCGACATAAGGGCTTTTATATTTATTACTTTTATTCTTCAAGGAGCATAGGACCGTAAATAGCTTTTGACACATCTTAACTCCTTAAGTTGTAAACTTTTTTAATTTTATGTTTTACGAAAACATTTTTTTATGGCGTGAGTGGGTTTTGACTCATGCTCACGCAAACAATAATGGAATCACTCACTTATTATTTACGCTCACGCATGATTGAGAGCACCTTCCCATCCCAATAAATATAACAAATGTTTCATTTATTTAACAAAAATACAAAAAAAAAAAACATGTAAAAAAAGTGTATTTTTTCAGAGGTTGGTTCAGTTCTTCAAGGGGGAACTTCCACTGCCCATTTACGAACTTAACCTGCCTAGGACCATAAGACATATTCATGCCAAATTGCAGGAGGCTAGCTCTTTTATTTTGGACTGTATCGTGCCATCTACAGACGGACGGACGGACGGACATTCACAGAATGTCGTAGAATCGATCATGGATCAATAATATATAAACTTTATGGGGTCCCCGAACGATATTTCGATGCGTTACAAACGGAATGACAAAGTGAGTATACCCCCATACTGTGGTTGGAGGGTATAAAAAAATCGAATCAAGCAAGCTTTAGCAAAAAATGAATCACACATGCAAAAATTCGAAAATTCATTTATTTTTTTTTAACTCACGCTCACTAAAAGTTGATAGCGATGTGCCGCGACGAAAGATAATCGAATACGGATATTCTTCACAGGAGGAATCCCAAACTTTTTTTTGAAGTTCACAACATCAACTTTGCTAAACTTTACGAACGCGTGGATTTTCAAAGTGACAAAAAATACTAAAAATTTTTGAAAATCCCGAAAAATCCCGAAAATTTCCAAAAAATCCCGTGAATCCCAGGATTCAAAATATTCCGAGAATCCCGGGATCCCGAAAACGGTATCCCGAAAATATTTCTTCAATCCCGAATCCCGGGATTCAGAAAAACCAATCCCGATTGAAAGCCTTAAGCGCAACAGACAATATCCAAATCACTAACCAGAATCGATCACAATGGACCTCAGAGTCTACGTGTGTTGACGTAAAACGTCAGCAGCCACTTACAACCTAACCAGAATCGAATACGCATTTTCTTGTTGAGCTGTGTTATCCAAGTTACAAACCTTTTTGGTTTTAACAAAATGAAAACTGTAGATTTTATTGTCTTTTTTGAGTCGGTAGCGAATATAGTCAAACTGAGGTGGCATCCTGCCTCACTTTTAAAATTATCCCACAAAGGTGTACTCTTGCTTCGATAAAATACTTTCAACGGTTCCTATCCAAGAGCACCCGAATAGCTGTCCCCTTTGACCTAACTCAATTGACTAAATTATTTAATACTAACAAGGGAAGTATCTCAACCCTTATGAATCGATTTGCCTGAAACTTAAAATATATATAAAGGAGACAATTCTAAGGTTAGGGTGTCTCGGCTTATCAGCCATATCGTGGATTTAGGGGTTCAAAACATGGGTAAAAAAATGGCGGAAAATCGTTTTTTGGATTTTTCAGCCATTTCTATTTAAGAAACTGTATGATGTTTTCATATGAGAAGAAAGGTTTTTTAATGCCTATCCAATGGTGTTATAACCTTGTAAAAATTCGGCTTCTTTAAATATCTTTTTCAGGAAAATGTGTAAATTTTAGGGGGTATTTATGTGAAGACATAGAACTACGATATCCATATGAATAAGAAATAATCTTTATTAAATTTAAGTCGACAAGTATTTTTGCCCTAGACGATATTCCTGTTAGTTCGGAAGTTATCAAATTTTTCCCGAAGGTCCAAATGGTTTCATAAGGGGACAACGAAATTTTTAAACACCGATATTGCCGATAAGCCGAGACACCCCAACCTTAAAATCGTCTCTTTAATATAAATTTTAAGTTTCAGGCAAATAGGTTCATAAGGGTTGAGAACTTCCCTTGTAAGTACACAGAAAAAAATAAAAAAAATATTTGAGTAAATTTTTAATACTGTTGAGTAAAAAATTGCTCAATTTTGCACCAGTAAACGATTTAATAGTATTGAGTAAATTTTTAATAAAAATGTATTAAATATTTGAAAAAAAAATTTGAGTAAATTTTTAATTGACACAATTAAAAATTTACTCAAATTATCTATTTATTTTTTTTAAAAGTTTAAAAAAGTTTTAAATTTAACCGTCCAACCTGAATCAAATTACGTCGCGTAAGGCGTAACGCCCAATAAATTTTCGTTTCTAATATTTAAATGTGAGTTACCTAAATCAAACGGACGTAAAAATTTCAAATTTGATGTGTTTGTTTTTGTTTTTTTTTACGTCTTGCGCTACTCATTTGATTCTGGTTCGACCCTAAAGAAAACAAAAAACTTGTTTTTCAAACTTTATCAAACATATTTATGTCTCAAAAACATAGGATCATTTTATTAAGACGATTAAAACTGTCATATACATATACAAAAAACTATTAACTAAACGAGAATTCAAAAAACTATGAGAGTTAAAAAAAAATTAAAAAAACTATTAAATTTTTATTAAATTATTTACTTAAATTGTTTTTAAAAATTTTAAGTAAATTTTTAATTGCGTCAATTAAAAAATTACTCAATTTTTGTTTTTAAAAAACAAGTGATTACTCAAATTTGTTTCCTCCATATTTTATTCTGTGTATATCTTATAATTTTTACCCGGGTAAATATTATATGTAGTGAGTATAGAATTATAGTTTAAGGTTCTAAATAACGTAAATGGCAATTGAGACGTCTGCAAACTTTACACCTTAAAATTGTGGAGATGAAAATATACGAGTAAAACCATCAACGTAAAAGTATTGTATGTTATGGTTTGGTAATTTGGTTTTTTAAAACATTCTTTTTTTATCTTGCCAGAAATATGTATTCCAGTCAAATAGTTTAGTGTAAAATGCAACAGTTTTTTTTTATATATAGTATTTTCGGTTAACGTAAAATGTTTCTGAGAAAAATTTTTGTTTGAAATATGAAACACACTTCATCAATTTGTGGTAAGCATCGAGAACGTAATTGAAGGACCAAAAGTAAAAAAAAAAAACAAAAAAACGTATATCGTAAAATTCAGACTTTTTAAAAGTTGAAAATTTATTTTTATGGTCCAAAGTAAAGTAACAAAAAATAAAACAACTTTTAACTTTAGTTACACTTAAAGACTTTTACCACAGTTGAAAATAATAAAAAAATACTACTAAACAATAATGAAATATGATCATTTGAAGAAAAAAAAACACAAGTTTCAAGTGTTTTATATTTTTGGGAAAAAACAAACATATTAAATTTAGTTTTAAGTGAATAAAATGTATTAAATTTTTGAGAATTTGGCAAGGATTTAAACAAAATTTAATCAATTTTGAAGTCTGTCTGTTGAAATCGCCATTACGGTAAAAAATGACACTGAAAAGACAGTTTCTAATGTAAATACTTGCCGATGTTGTATATCAGCGATATCTGTCAAGCGGTTGAAAAGTTATGACCGTTGGACTTAAAAAATTAAAAAAAAAAAAAAAATAATAATATAAATGAACTTCCCAAAAATAAAAAATACCATTCCATTAAAACGAATTGAAATATTAGTCGAGGACCCCATTAAAAACCAAAAGAGCTGTACATTTCGTAAGTGAGTGCAAAAAAGTGTTTTTACATTTTGGAGAGTATAAAAGATTCGGCACCAAAAAAAAAAAACACTCTCACTTGTTTTATGTACATTTGATAAACAAATGGAAAATTTTTATGCGAAAAGCTTAGACTTCGTAAAAAGTAGATGTGGTAAAAAAAATTTTTTTTTTTTGACGAGAAACAAAATTATGTTAAAAAAAATTTAATGAAACCAAAATTTTTGGTGAAAAAAGGGTTGATGAAAAAAAGGTTTTTGATGAATTTTTTTTAAGAAAAGAAACATTTTTTGATGTAAAAAAAATGATAAAAAAAATTTTTTTGGTGAAAAAAAATTGATAATAAAAAATTTGATGAAAAAGAATTTATGAAAAAAAAATATGATAAAAAAAAATTTATGAAAAAAATTGATGAAAAAAAAAATTAAGGAAAAAAAAAAAAAATTGATGGAAAAAAATTTGATGAAAAAAAAAAATAGGGATGAAAAAAAAAATTTGATGAAAAAAAAATTGATAAAAAAAAAAATAATAAAAAAAAGTTTGATGAAAAAATAAAAAAAATTTATGAAAAAAAATGATGAAAAAATATGATGAAAAAAAATTGATGGAAAAAAAATTTGATGAAAAAAAAAAAAAATTGATAAAAAAAATTTGATGAAAAAAATTAATTGAAAAAAAATTGATGAAAAAAAATTTGATGAAAAAAAAATTTGATGAAAAAAAAATTTGATAAAATAAAAATGATGACAAAAAAAAATTGATGAAAAAAAAAATTTATGAAAAAAAGTCTGATGAAAAAAAGTTTGATAAAAAACAAAAATTGATGAAAAAAAAATTTCATGGAAAAAATAATTGATGAAAAAAAAATTTTATGAAAAAAAAAAAAATTTGATGAAAAAAAATTTTTTTTTGTTGAAAAATAATTATGTTACTTTTTATTCACCAGCTGGTGTAAAACGGTTTTATTCACCACGAGGTGAATTATTATGCAAGTTACAAACCCAAGTTATAAAAATTTTTGGTTTTAAGAAAATGAAAATAGCTATTCTTGTTTTCTTTTTCGTTAATTGTTAGCTTATATAGTCAAACTGAGGTGGCGTCCTGCAACTTTTTTAAAATTAGACACCAGTCTAAAAACATTATAATGTTAAAAAAATCGGAAAGTCTTTTAAATAAATTTTTAAATCCAGAACGCAAACATAAATCCCCCACTAATTTTTGTGTTCGGGATTTAGATTTTTTTTTCAGATTCTAATTACATGCAATAAAAAATCTACAGATTTCGATTTGAATTGAAATATATTGAAATTTACCTGATTTATAGAAGGAAAACATTACCTCGAAAATTTTGGTACATTACCTTTAAATACAATTGTCCATTGTTTATCTACATATTTGGCGACTTTTTGTTTTTTTACTTGTTTTCAAATATGTTTTGCTCCACTTTAAATTTTCAATATATTCCTTGTTCTAACGCTTAAATTCTTTAAACGTCAAATGTCAACTTTAATAAATCCTAAAGACAGTCTGGTGAGTTTATATTTTAGTGGTAAGACACACAACAGAAATAGAAATAGACAAAAAAAGAAAAAACGGTGGAAATGTAGAAAACTAATTATAATTAAAATATGTAAGGAAACAGCCAGACATAACCATGAAAACCAGTATGAATTAGAAATATGTTTAATATTAAATTTTCAAAAACAAGGCAACGAAAATAAATAACAAATAGCAAATAATACACCATTTACAAAAGAAATGGACAATTATGGGAAATTTAAATGGAGATTAAAACAATTTAAAAAAAACCCTTAATAGAAAGAAGAACTCTCCTTGAATCCGTCAAAGAAACAGAAAATCTATGATGACAGAATTAATCCTCAATAATCTTGACAAGGGGATCTGACAAATTCCGAAACCATTTGCTACTTGTAGTATAGGGTTTTTATTTTTGCTAAATAATCTTGAAATGAGATCTAACAAATTCCGAAGCACGTGTCGATTCAGTCTTGCAAAAAATGACCAACATAAATAAATTTAAAACAGAAAAATAATTTTCTTGAAAATTATTTTATGAGAATATCATAGTTTTGATTAGTAAAGGAAATAATGACCTCGAGCTAGTGGCATTCTCCGTTTTGCTAGGTAAGGTCAAAATCAAGAGATATTTCGTTTTAAAGTTTTGCGATTTTCAACGAGTTTTTTTTAAATTTTCCTAGGACTATCCATCAAAAACTCTATTAAAATTACTTTATTTAGTATTTCTTAGTCGAAACTATACTTTAACATTGATGGCCGATTAATTTGTGCGAGTAAAATAAAAATGTTTTCTTCAATTTTTCAATTTTCTTAAAAAACAATAAAAAATCGCTTGAAAATCACAAACTTAAAAACTAAATATCTCTTAATATTGACCTGGTCTATCAAAACGGAGAACGCCACTGTGTTCTATTACCCAAAATTAAGTTAACGTGTCTCGGCGTTTTGGTGTGTCAATTTCACGTACTTACAGTGAAATTAATCAGAATTTGAATATCTAAAAATGTTATGTACGCGACTTACGAAATTTTATAAAAAAATATTCGGAAAGCCTTTTAAATGAATTTTTTAATCTAGAACGCAAACAAAAATCCCCCAAAAATTTTTTTGTACGGGATTCAAATTTTTTTTTTCAGATTTTAATTATATATTACGCTCCGCATTGAAACATATTGAAATTTACCAGATTTATAGAAGGAACACTTTCCGTTTTGAATTTGATTTTAGTAAACCTTAGATCTAGTTCCCACATTAAAATTGCAAAACTTTTTTTTTTTTAAATAATTGACAACAGTGTTAAACGTCAAGTTACGTTTTGAAATAAACAAAATGAAAAAACAATTTGACACAAAACAAAACTGACAGCTCGACATGGTGGAAACAACATAAAAAATATTATTCATTAGATGAGCTAAAATGAAATAAACATTCATAAAATTTAAAAATAAAAAAAAACTGGATAAAGGAAGTTGTGAAATTTTCTGTCATATAGAAAAAAACTTCCTTCCTTAGATACTTTGGCAAAAACCCATAAATAAATGGAGTAGAAGGAAGAAAACAAGGAAGAGTGTCAAATTCGTTTAGTACGAATTTTAAGTGCCCTACATTGTATTTAAAAAATATAAAAAAAAACAATTTATTGAATTAAATTCGATTGTACTAAAACCAGAAATACGCTCTTTGTTAAAAAAAAAAGACTTGCAACCCAGATGTTCTATGTCGGACGGTCTTGAAATTGACAAATAATTTTAAAAATATTTTTACATTCCAATTTTTTTATTTTTTTTTTGTGGAAAACAATTTTTTCGATTTTTTAAATTTTTTTGTTGTTTTTTCACCTCGTGGTGAATAAAACCGTTTTTTACCAGCTGGTGAATAAAGAGTAACATAATTATTTTTCAACAAAAAAAATTGTTTTTTTTATAAATTTTTTTTTCCTAAATTTTTTTTTTTTTCATCAATTTTTTTATACCCTCCACTTAGTGATAGAGGGTATATATAGGCTGACCATACGTACTGATTTGATCAGTACATGTACTGATTTTTGATCACGTGTACTGATCAAAAGATGTTGTACTGGTTTGTACTGATTTTTTGAAATACGTACTGAATGTACTGATTTTTGAACATTTCAACAAAAAAAATAATTTTGTTCGAAAATTTTATACAAAAACTTGAATTTCCATAAAATAAGTCATAGGAGTAGTTTTTTTATAATTTAAGTATGACAAAGAGATAATTTGAGTTAAATCAATTCTAAAAAGTTCAGAGTTCGTGAATCAAGAGGTTCATTAACGCAAAAATATATCTGAGGATGAGGTTATTTTGATCCTATAAATATGAAAATGTTTATATGAAAAGGCGCCCATAATCTTTGAGGTTTTTTAAACAAAAAGTTCACGGGATGATGGATTTATTATTTTTTTTTTTGGAAAGATAATGTAATCGCATCAATTTAAATGATACTGAGATGTTCGATGAGGTAATGTCTTCAGAATTTGTTGGACAAATCCCTCAGAACATCACCCGCAATTTAAAAAACATGAGCATTTTATCTGGGAAGTTTTATAATCTGGGAACTTTTATAAAATTCAGAGTTATCAAAACTTATGGAAAAAAGCCCTCTGAATTTGAGGGATTTTCTTAAAATCAAAACCTGTGGATTTTTGTTTGTTATAATTTCTCCACTGAAACGATCAACATTCAAATTAAGTTGTTTGAAGTCAGTTAAATTTTTTGCAAAATAACGACAACAGTTTAAGGTAGTTGTTTTTAAACCTTAAACAGCTCTTTTCAAACAGGTGTTTTTAAACAGTTGTTTTTACTGAAAGACTAATTGCCCCAAGTTTGCTAGTTTAACCGAATTTTTTGAGTGCTGAAAAAATTATCAGTGTTTTGCTATAGAAAAGAGTTTTTAGAGAGGCATTTCACAAAAATATAAACGTAAAAGCTTGTGCGTACTGATTTGAGTTCAGAAAAAAGTGGTCACCCTAGGTATATATAAGTTTGTCATTCCGTTTGTAACTCATCGAAATATCGATCTGGGACCAAATAAAGTAAATATATTCATGATGCCCGATCGATTTTAAGACATGCTAGCGATGTCCGTCTGTCTGTCTGTGGAAAATGCTCTCGCGGACAAAATATTGCACAGAGATGACTGAAACTTAACATATTTATTGAAAGTTCTCCCGAGAAGTTTGGTATTGCATTTGAGCGATATCGGTTCAGCGGTTCAAAAGTTATGAACGAGAATGTAAGCACACCTCAAAAATTTCAGCACATTCAATATAACCTTAAAATACAAAATGCTTTATTTCGGCTTTTGGTTGACATATGTTAACATAATTGAAAACCAAATGGTATTTTAACAAGTACAAACATATTTTTTGACAAAAAAAAAAAAAAAAAAATCCCGGATTTTTTTTTACCAAAATTTTTTTTTGCGGATTTTTTTTTTTCAAAAGTAATTTCCTTTTAAATAAAGTTTTTCGCTATAATCTTTTTGAAATTGTGGAGGGTATCACTACATTCGGCAAGGCGGAATTTAACTTTTTTACTTGTTTTTTCATCAATTCATTTTTTCATAATTTTTATACCCTGCACTCTAGTGATAGAGGGTATATATAAGTTTGTCATTCCATTTGTAACACCTCGAAATATTGGTCTAGGACCCCATAAAGTAAATATATTCATGATCCTCGATCGATTTTAAGACGATCTGGTGATGTCCGTCCGTCTGTCTGTCTGTTGCAAACACGCTAACTTTTGAAAGACATTACGGATGCTCCTGAAGTTTGCCATATATGTTGGGCATTTACCTGGTCAGGTTGGTATTGCAATCCAGCGAAATCAGTCCAGTGGTTCAAAAGTTATGAGCAAAAGACTGAATTTCGGCAAGGGTTTTTCGTGAATTTATGAGATAAAAAGCACTATAACTTTCGAAAAGCAGTTCTGAGGATGCTGAAGCTTGGCATATATATTTTTCCTCTAGCTTAGTTCGTTTTGAATTTCACCCAAATCGGTCCAGTGTTTCAAAAGTTATTAGCAAAACTGTGAATTTCAGATTAGCTTCACCTTAAATTCACGTGTTGAAAACCCGTTAAACCTGTTTTAAAAGCATTAGTAAGTCACAAAAATATTTTACAAGGTATTTTTGTCACTCAAAAATATTTTTACACTAAAACAACAAAAAAAAATACACTCAAAAAAAGTTTTACACTCAAAAAAAATTTTACAATAAAAAAAAAAATTTGTAAATTTTTTTTTTTTTTTTAAAAATTACTAAAAAAAATTTTTTTACACAAAATAAAATATTTCTAATCAAAACTGTTATTTTTTTCACGTTAGAAATTTACTATCACTTAAAATGGGCATTGTGGAGGGTATTCATGAATTCGGCCAAGTCGAATTTAACTTTTCTACTTGTTTTTCATCAATTTTTTTTTTATCAAACTTTTTTTTTTCATCAAACTTTTTTTTTTCATCAAATTTTTTTTTGTCATCAATTTTTTTTTTCATCAAATTTTTTTTTTTTATAATTTTTTTTTATAATTTTTTTTTATCAATTTTTTTTTATCAAATTTTTTTTTCATCAATTTTTTTTCGTAAAATTTTTTTTTCATAATTTTTTTTTTTTTTTCATTAATTTTCTTTTTCATCAAACTTTTTTTTTTTCATCAAAAACTTTTTTTTTCATCAAATTTTTTTTTTTAGCAATTTTTTGGTTTTTCATCAATTTTTTGTTTTTCATCAATTTGTTTTTCATTAATTTTTTTTTTCATCAAATTTTTATACCCTACAACCACAGTATGGGGGTATACTCACTTTGTCATTCCGTGTGTAACGCATCGAAATATCAGTCTAGGACCCCATAAAGTATATATATTATTGATCTGTGATCGATTCTAAGACATTCTAGCGATGTCCGTCCGTCCGTCTGTCCGTCTGTAGAAGACACGATACAGTCCAAACTAAACGAGCTAGACTTCCGAAGTTTGGTACGAATATGTCTTATATTCCTAGGCAGGTTAAGTTCGGAAATGGGCAAAATCGGACCAAGGGGAAAAAAGTTCCCCCTTGGAGAACTAAACCAACCCAAAAAAAAAACGCATTTTTTGTAGGGTTTTTTGTACTTTTGCTAAGCAAATGCAACATTCTTATCTCAGAAGAAGTTAAAAATCGCAGGGGAAGGTGCCCCCTAACGTCTCCCCCAACCCCCCCACCACCTCCCCCAAAAAAAAAACAAAAAAAGACAACCCACGATCTTTTTAATATAGTTTTTTTTACATTTTGGAGGGTATAAAAGATTCGGCACAGCCGAATGTAACACTCTCACTTGTTTTTTCATAATTTTTTTTTTTCATCAAAATTATTTTTTCCATCAATTTTTTTTCACAATTTTTTTTTTCATAATTTTTTTTTTCATAATTTTTTTTTCATCAAATTTTTTTTTTTCATCAATTTTTTTTTTCATCAAACTTTTTTTTCATCATTTTTTTTTATCAAATTTTTTTTTTATAAATTTTTTTTTTCATATTTTTTTTTTTATACCCTCCAACCACAGTATGGGGGTATACTCACTTTGTCACTCCGTGTGTAACGCATTGAAATATCGGTCTAGGACCCCATAAAGTATATATATTATTGATCAGTGATCGATTCTAAGACATTCTAGCGATGTCCGTCCGTCTGTCCGTCTGTCCGTCTGTAGAAGACACGATACAGTCCAAACTAAACGAGCTAGACTTCTGAAGTTTGGCACGAATATGTATTATATTCCTAGGCAGGTTAAGTTCGGAAATGGGCAAAATCGGACCAAGGGGAAAAAAGTTCCCCCTTGGAGAACTAAACCAACCCAAGAAAAACCGCATTTTTTGCAGGGTTTTTTGTACTTTTGCTAAGCAAATGCAACATTCTTATCTCAGAAGAAGTTAAAAATCGCAGGGGGAAGGTGTCCCCTAACGTCTACCCCCCCCCCAAAAAAAAAAGACGCCCCTGGATTTTTTATGTAGTTTTTTTACATTTTGGAGGGTATAAAAGATTCGGCATAGCCGAATGTAACACTCTCACTTGTTTTTCATTAATTTTCTTTTTCATCAAACTTTTTTTTTTCATCAAAAAAAATTTTTTTTTCATCAAAATTTTTTTTCATCAATTTTTTCGTTTTTTCATAAAATTTTTGTTTTTTATCAATTTTTTTTTTCATTAATTTTTTTTTCATCAAATTTTTTTTTTCCATAAATTTTTTTATCATATTTTTTTATAATTTTTTT
>OY992538.1:224852490-224854990 GCA_963921195.1 Pegoplata infirma
ATTTATAGTGCTTAAACAAAAATATCGATATTTTAAAAAATATATAACAAACCTGGTTTTCAGCTTAAAATTTCATATATGAAATAAAAGCCTGATATCTGTCGGCCGTAAAAAAAAAATATTTTGTAACGAACCTTGGCCGCCGCAAGTTGTATGCCAGCAACCAGTGAAAATACGTCGTTACAATGGCTATATAGTACATTGGTGTTCTCATTTTGGCCGGAATGCCTTAAACCAATTAATTTTAATAATTCGAAAGTTTAATTAAATATATCTTCAAGATATAATTTTCTCACGGTTGGCGTAGTCAAAATTAGAAAAATTTTCCAAAAAGTTATTAAAACTGCATTTGAAGCAAAATCGGGTATTTCCGAATCGTGAACAATTTTGCATGGAGTGGAAATAGGTCAATGCAAATACTAAAAGTAGATAGATTTTATGAACTTTCTACGCATATTTTAGAGGTAAGTAAAACTATTTTACAAAAGAATTCATCTAAAATGGTTTTAAATTGGAAAATACGACCATTATTTGTAATACAACAATTTTTATATGGTAAAGTTCAAAATTTGTTTTAATTAAAAAATTCCCGGGAATACGATTTTTTTAAAACGATTTCCCGGGAATTGAAAAAGTCCGGGAATTTTTATTGGTAACCTTATAATAGGATCTTTGAATAAAATTTAAGTTCGTTTAAAATAACTATTTTTTTGATAAATAATTTCTACAATTTGGAAGCGTTGCTCTTGTGTAAGTCTTTGCAGGATAAAATGTCAAACCATACTTAACAAAAACCAACTATCAGCAGTTAGATCGGTTGTCAAATAAAGCAGTCTTACCAATTCAAAGTTGTGAACCTCTAAAAAAACACCCTATAGGAGCACTTGCAGTGAAAAAATTTATTGTATTCACAAATATGGGTGTCAATAACACAATTCGTTTTTTTTTTGTGTATATATATCAGTGCTGTATGCTATGATTGAAATAACGAAACAAATAAATAACAATATTTTTAAAAAAATATTCAAATAAGCGATTATTTAAATATTTTGAAAATGAATAATATTTATTTGCTATTATTTAAATAACGAAAAATTTAAATAATTTTTTCTGATTGATTATTCAAACAAAAAAAAATAAATTTTTCTTATTATTCAACAAAAATTTTTGAATAATTTTGGTTATTCACAAAAATATCAAATAAATAACGTATTATTCAAACAAAAAAAATAAATATTCTTGAAAATTTTGTGTTTGAAAAAGAAATGTATTTTTTTATTTTGTCATTTATTATACAGTGAAACATAAAATTATTCATACCAAATAGTTTTGTTTAAAATTAGCTTCTTTTAAAAAGTTTTACTTTTGAATTTTTAGGAGAATTGTTGTATAGAGAATGCTATTAAAACTATAAAAAACCCAATTGAATTTCAGAAAAGCTAAGTTGTAATTTATAAAAAATCAATTGAAATACAGAAAAGTTATGTTGTAATTCAGGAAATTCCAATTGAAATCCTTCTTTTCTGTCATCCTCTCCTCTCTGTCATTCTCTCCCACTCTATTTTAAGCTTCACTGGTGATATTATTGTAGCTTTAATTTGAGGCCCCCAATTCATAATTAATACTCCTTCGCCAAGTCTATGATGGAGCACCAAGGGAGGGAGCCGGGGGACATTGTGGGACACCTTCCCACTCGTGATAAATGTTAGCAAATTCATTTATTATAATGTTTACAATAAAGCAAGGATGGGTACCAATACCTTTTCAATACCAATACCCTTTAATAACAATTTTAATTGAAAACCAATACCGAAGAAAAACTAATACCTTTATTTGGGCGTGAGTTTGCGTGATTTAATTTTTGATTTTACTTATTTAATTAGAATTTTTTCATTTCTTGCAAAAAAAAAATTTTAGCTGTTTTTTTTTTTTGTAAGAAAATTTGTTTGCGTGAGTGGAGCTTGCAAGACTCATGCGTGAGCGTGTTTGAATCTGGCGTGAGTTACGCGTGAGCGTGAGAAATTTTAATTTCAATCACGTGATTGTGAGTGAGTGAAAAAAAATTGCGTTAGTGATTAGTGAGTGATAAGTTTTTTTTTGCGTGAGTGAGTGTGAGTCAAAATCCACTCACGCGCCCATCTCTACTGTAAACGATATGTTTTTGTTTTTATCCTTGATCGATTTAAAGACTTCCTAGTAATATCCGCCTGTATCTCCGTCTGTCTGACCCTATTTCTGCAGAAAGTACGAAAGAGAAAAACTAAAGAAAATTAAGAGCTTAAACGTGTAAGCAATAGGTGTTAGGATTCGAAGAAGAAATCAACACTTCATTCCCCATTTCAGGTATTAGGATTCTTTGAAGAAATCAACACTTCATTTTCATAAGAAATGCCTAAAAGTATTTAAAATATTCAGCGTACATTTTGACCATTAAGGTTTAGTTAGCCTAAAAACGTCAACTTAACGTTCACTCTATGCAATGTTCATTAAGCAAAATAGT